>DWQQ01000356.1:0-11971 GCA_018244775.1 Oxynetra roscius flavomaculata
TTGCAAACCTGACGTGCTTCGTCTACATTCATCAGTCTCTTCATGCATACACGCCGGTTTCGGAGGCTCTTGACTCACCCATCAGCCAATATCGGACCTATTTGGTCGAGATAGGTGAGTCTCGGCCGCCCTCGGGCCCTACGTCCATAATTAAGATAATAATAAAGATAATTAATACCTTAATATATTTCATTTATTTACTTTGAACGATAATATTTTTAATTTTTTAACTTTAGACAATTCAATGTTTTTCAGCTTCATCACAAGTTGCTCGACGATAATAAAACAAGTACCTATTAAGTAAGCCTTATTCGGTCCATAAATTTTATATAAGGCGAATAGAACAGTACCCTGTTTACTAATTCAGACAATCGTTTAACTTAATCCTACGCTATCGGATATTCTTGTAAAGAAATGTATATGTAAAATCCTTTATATATGTAGATTGGAAGTAATAACAAATGAAAATAGATCAGCACATACGAGATCTGCATCAGTTTTAAGTTACCATTACATAAAGCTTAAGAAATATGGGTTGGAATGTGTTGTGTAGATTGTATTTTAATCTTTGCTGGAGCCCCGCTATACAGCGGTAAAAAAAGACTTATCCATACATTTAATAAAAAACTAAGAGAACGCTGTCTGTAAATGGTAGATTTATGGGAAAAACTATTATTCGGGGCCTTTATTAATGTAACAGAACCCAAAATTATAATAGATTTTTTGTCTGTTTGTCTGCGAATTTGTACACGCTAATCTCAGAAGGGGCATAAGCGATTTGGCTGCGTTTTTCACAAATGTGCTGAAATAAGCTTCACTTAAATTTTATGGCTTATTTTATTTCAAATATTTCATTAAAAATTATGTTAGTTTAATTAATCTTACAATAAAAACAGTCTTATAATAAAAATAGTCTTATAATAAAAACAGTCTATTTAATAATAATGTGTAAACGAGTCACACTTGTGCTGATATCACTAACATAATATCCATTAATTAAGCGATAGCAATTAATGAAGCGTCCGAAACGTATTTGAGTAATTTAGAATTATTTGATCAAAGTAATTCACAAATCACTTTGTGAATGAAATGGGGGAGATAATTTTTAATCTGTAACCGTAAAAAAGCTGACGACCAGATACACTTATAAAGTAAGTGTTACACTCATTACCCCTGTGAGCCCACCGATATACCTATTCGTACCAATGCCTGCGCTTATAAAATATTTATTTTCGCGTATTTTCCGATATTTCGCGAATCATCTTTCCCCTCATCGATGAAATCTCGAGCGATATTACAAGAAATATTTCAATCTACAGACGTGATCTAATCACAGCCTACTTCGGCCGTAAACATCTTATTACTATTTATTATAACTGTTTCTTAAGTGATTTTAAACATGAAGGTTTAATAATAAGATATAGAAACGAGTCTAGAATTGTTAAAAATTCGTATTTTAAGGGTACATTTAAGATATATTTATAAGTATATTGAAATTCATTAGTTTAGGTTTATATTTAAGCCAGTTTATATGTACATACATATCTTGGCCTTTAAAGTATTCCTTAAAATCAACCATCGAATTAGTAATATTTTCTTTCAACTTATATTTTTGCTATATGTAGGCATGCATGAGATATAATAGCCCAACATGCACAGCAAATTAAAATAAATAATAAATAGTATTGTTACGTATTTTGCCCATTTATTGTATTTGTAACGATATTTTTAAGTTTGATATTACACATTGTTTAAATGACCGAATGAAAATTATGTTTTAAACTAGTCACAGCAAAAATGTTCCTCGTAACATAATGTTTTCGTAACACTTTTAAATAACATAATGTTCGATAAGTTAATTCCATTGCATTAATTTGGTAGTTGAAGTATATTGAAATAAATGTTCTTAACTAATAATATTACATAACTCAATTTCAAGAAAACGATTTATGGTATTTTGAATATTACTAAAAATAACCATAATAGTGGACAGAAAATTAATCCGTTAAGTAAACCTACCATTATCATAATATTATTAAAACTATACATAGGTATATTAATTATTTTGATATAATGTGTAAGTGTATGTTATATTGGTGTTGAATAAATAAAAATATATATTACCAGATAGACGATAATTACTGCAACGACTTTTCTGGATGTGTTATTAAAATTTACACGAAACACTTCTATTTACTTTTATTATGTTACACCGTTGCATTAATTTCTCAACTAGATGGGATTTACAGAATATAACATTATCTTACGTGCCGTACATAATTCGATTTTGCTATAGCTTTATTTAGCCTATCTTCTTTTATATACTGTTCATGCTTGAATTTGTTGTAGTTTGAATTAAAATTCTTCACAGCAAACACGATAAAACTCAAGAGAATCCTACACTAACCCCCCGGAGCGGGGAAAGAAGACGCATCTGTGATCGATTTTCCGTTTGAAATTAAGTATATACATCTTTCTTTGGGTTGCAGTGGTCTTGTAATATCAATGGGCTCCATGGCCAAAAAGTGTTGGATCCTATCAATAACAATCACGCAACTGACAAATCTATTGACAACGTTAACATGTTATCGCCATCTCCTGGCTAATCCTAATACGAAAACATGTAGTGTTCATTACTGTCACGCTAGGTGGCGATACCGATGCTTAATATGCATTTTGTATCTGTATAGCGTTTAATTTATTTCATTTAAAAGTGAATATAGAGATTCAAATCGAATCCAGTGAAATTCGCTAACAATAGCACTAACTCTGGTCTCAGGTGGATGGACTCATGCTATTTGCTTCCGCATTTATTAAGTTGCGCCATTCAAGCAGCGATTTAATATACGATAAAATGATTTTACAATAATTCAGATACATTTTTTAAAACAAGCAACTGTCAGTTTGAGACATGCTGTCACAATGGCAATACGTATGCATAAGCGCAAATAAAGCCTTCAATGACACTTAATTCGACTGTATTGTTTTATTTATGAATCATAAAAAAGTTGACTTTAATACCTACTGTGTTTTTAATAACCTTACCAAACGAATATGTACCTAGTTTGGCTATTTCGAATAAACAAAACATGAGTTAAGCCAGTACATAATTCAACCATGAAGCTTATGAAAGATCTGAAAGTAAATCCTTATTTAAAATGACCACTATGCAATCGCTGATTCTCTAGCTCAACAATTTATACTAGTCTAGTACTATTGTGTGTCGCCTGTCCGATAGTATTTCTCCATACAGTTTCTGCTTTGAATACATTATGACAGCTTCATAAACCTAAGAAATTATTTCATAGTAAACTTTACCACTACTGAGATTTAGTCTTAGAGATTTTTAGTTATTATGTTATACGGTTACTTATTTTTTGCCTTCGCTCAATTATTTACCATAGAGTCAGAACAAGTAGACGTAAATCCTTAATTGTTTTTATAGGTCTCTCTGTGGGACACCCATGTGTAAAATCTAGAACAGACATCACACAGGCGAATATTTTCAATGAATTCCATTGTCTGTTTTTCTATCTGCCCTTAATTTTCAATACAATATATATTTTAATATAGGCCCATACTATTATACACCTACGTATAGATTGTAATGCAACAGCATTTAAAATTGATAGGACGCCCTTTGTTACTTTTCAGCGAAACACATTGAACAGTCGCTCGCCGGCGCGGAGCGCGATATCCCCCCGTTCACCTTTAACTGTGTTAGTTTAACCCATCTGCGGACCTATTATGTGAAAACATTAGGGCTTACGATCATAAATAATGTTTAGGAACATGACTTGATTGGACTTGGCTCTCGTGAATCTACTTTTTATTGGTATATTCTACCCGACAGCTAGGACCGACCGAGGTCCAGAACAGACGTTTCCTCTAAATAGTTCGGCTGCAGTTCCTTTTAGACCCCACAGGTGGACATAGGTATTTCCAGCAACTACGAAAGTCTTAGAAGATGTCTTACGACGCTAATTTAGTGTGAAGTAGCGGAAAATAAATCAATAAGCCGAATAATTGTCACATATATTTATATATTAAAACAATTACGCAATATTAACAACAAATCTTTATTTACCTAACTCTTAATAACTTGGTCATGTACTTAATTTATTTTTTGTCTCAAATTAACTGATAGCTTATGATAATGAAACCCAACATTCCTATCATACGCTCTGCGTCTATACAAAATATACATTTCGGTATCTGTTCTGAATGCCTTTTTGTATATGGCACTTACGAGAAACAAAATTCTTATACGTATTTGAATTGTAAATATATAATGCTATTTATCGCTTTGATTGGAACGAAGCGCATTTTATTTAACGCGCTAACTTTGAGGGTAATTGAACAAAAAATCTAAATTCTAAGCGTTCTTAGATGTATTTTAAAAATATTTGCTCAGTTTGCGGGAAGGTTAATTAAGAAGTCTATGTAGAAATTGTAAAATATTTACAGTGACAATCTAACTGCGTGTATTTAAAATTTACGTATTAGCAATTGTGAGTAGTTACGTAAGCTGCTACTTAAATTATCGATGAGAGCAATGATTCAAAATGACTATGAAGAATTTGATTGAGGTATGTTTTTCTGCTATAACCCAGGACCTAACGTGTAATTTTAAGAAAACTATTTATTTATTTTACTCATTTACTCGTAATTGTTGTTTTTAAACCGTTTATAACAACGGATATACTGACTAGTGGCGTTTTCTGTCATTAAGCAATTCACCAACTCATTCCATAAGCGGTAGGTAGAAAACATTGCAGTAGCAATATTATTTCATATGTACATACTAAAATATACAAATAAAAGAAAAACTGTAAAGATTATTACAGTATTATAATACATTTGGAACGTTTGAAGCATTTGGAATTCTTTGATAAATGTAAGGATTTAAAGTATAAAATGAAACTTGGTTGTTGACCCCGACTGCTGACCTGTGGATTATGGGTTGGACCCCCACACTACACAAATATTTGTGTAATGATTATTTGTTGAGTGGCTCGGTGTGGAATTACCTGTATGAGTAATACGTTTAGAAATGTACATATGTGTGTAGTTTAGTAACTTTGTAATCAAAGAACAGAAACTGTTTACTGTGGGATCATATGACCGCGTGTGAGTTTTGTCCAAAAATATTATAAATGTTATTAATTAATAATATTGTATAAGCATATTCTGTATGGCTATATGTATTGTATATACTTATTTCTATTAATTTAAGTCAATATCTAATAAGTCTAGCTATATCGGATATGAGAAACAAATACAAAAGGAGAAATGTACGGAAGAACTATTTGAAAAGTCGAAGTATTTATTATGCAATTTGAGGTCTTGTATTCCCGAGCTGGTATTTTGATTGACCAAATTGGATTACTAAGAAATTATATCTCAAATGTTATTCTTGCGCTGAAAGCTACAAGATGGAAATGTAAAATCAAATTTTCTCGGGAAATACTACTGAGTGCGGAAAATTGGGGAACTTCTTTACTGCCCATGTTTTTTCTGTGGGTCATTTTGTCGGATTACAGAAAGCTTTTAAAGTATTACAAGTACGGTTAACGGTTAATGATTGACTATATATAATTAATGGTTATCGTTAGGAGCGTAAAATATAAAAATGTTGTTAAATACATACATATGTGCCCATAATTATGAAAGTGGTCATGTATTTCTTGTTTCGAGAGATTTAATGAATCGCATTTGAATAGATTAAAAAATATTTTTACATTATGCGACATTTAAATTTATAATTTTATTAGTTTTGATTAATGGAAATTTATTATAGATATGAAATTTTGTGTGAATTTCATAGGAAAATGTTGTTTTTAAAGCTTGAATTGACTTAGACCATTTTCAAAATTAACTGAATGACCTATAATTAACTTAAAGTAATAAAGAATTGTTATTTTTATTTGAAACAACAACTTTAACGAAATAATTCATAAACATTTATTAATCGTTTTTAAAAAGTAATCCATTTTTATCATAATATCGAGTGTTTAAGATTTTTAAAATGTCTCTGAAAAACTGGAGGGATGTATGGTAGTAAACACATAAGATCTTTATGTTTTTCTTCAGTTACTGGTCTAGTGGTGTTGTATAATGGAAGTAATTGAATATTTTCGTATATTTTTGGTCTTCCTCTTTTAGGTGTAAGATCCAAAACTTGGAATTCAGAATCATCTAAAGAAGTCTTATAAAACATTTTATAAGGTTCATTTTTCAAGAATCTCATCCATTGAATTTTTAGACAAGAGAGATTCGCCCGCGGTATTTTTTATTCTCCTTGTTATTGATTTTTCAATTGATTTCGTTGAAATAAAATTCGGCTGCGACATTCGTTTGATCTAAAATTTATTTCTTTTTCTACAATTTTCGATCAATTCATAGTAATGTTCAGGATTGTATATGTAATTTGCTTTTTTTATTTTCATCTCTATCAAACCAAAATCACGGTCATTCGGTAGATAGGAATGACCCGATACCAAAAATTTGTGGTCTATCGTTTCAATATTATTATTCGATGACTCGGCAATTTTCAGCCATGTTAATGCTACTTTAATGTTGCGATTTTGGCCTGAACAAGCATCACTGTAGGCTATTACGTGTTTTTGCGAAGCTGAGATATCCTCCAAATGCGATAAAATGCACGATGCTATTTCCTGTGCACCTCTTGAAGCTGTTGTTTCATCCCATACATACATTTTGACATAGTTCAGAAACGCAACAAAGAGGGCCACGCGGGGTTTTCAAATTATGTTTACATAATTTCTTTAAATTGTTGACTTAGACCACTTTCATAATTATGGGCACATATATACATATTATATAAAAGGTACAAGAATTTAGATTAAGGCAGTTGGATGAACCAACTGTTTTAATCTACAATGTTATTGCACAAAAATGTTCACAGACTGGTATCTACTAAACTTATCCTTTTTAGAGTGAAATTTACTTTTAAATCTAAATCTTCTTTTAAATTTAGTATAAAAATAATCTGTATATTCAAAATACATTAATATAATTCGAACAGCCTTTGAGGAATGTTATGAATATGAAACATACGCTTGTACGCGCTGAAGCTTTTTCCTTATAAAGCGTGCAAGAAATATTCTACTTAACAAAATCTTGCAAAAAGTTAAAACAGGTTCTTTGATAGAAAATAATGTAGATTTTTTTTTTATAAAAAACAATATGCTGTTATATAAAAAAACAAACGCGTACAGGTAATTAACTGTTCACGTAGTCTGCTATGAAATTGTTAATTATATAGTAATCGTTACTTCATGTTTTAATTTTTTGTTTTAGAGCCGAGAAAATTAAAGAATATATTTCTTACCAGAAGAAAAATGTTGACATATGTACTAGCACTTGGGTTCCATATAACCTTGCCTTCTCACTCAGGTAGAGGATTATGTAGAGCATTTACCTACTAAAACTTCCATGACGATCCATTAATGTATGAGATTTCCGGATCTGTTGAGATTGTTATTGAAGGACTGAAATCTTCCCGGGATAAATAGCCCTTTGATCCTGCTAACCTTAGTTTCTAGTACTAGCGACATGCTTACTAATATGTAGGTGCTACGATCTAACACAGGACGCAGGTCACTTTTGGGAATGCTACTTCAAAACTTTATAGAAAACAATAGTTAATTATACAGGTTACCAGACAACCCTTCATTTGTCTTATTAAAAAAAAAATGCATTTCGCCGAACTCTGTATTTCATTGCGCCATATAACTAGACATGCCTACTTGGTTTTACAAATTTGCCGTCCGTACTTAATAAAAAAAAAACAATATTGTTCTGTATATTTACTGTACTAAAAATATTTATTTGAAACTTAAACATTCGTTAAATGGAAAATAGGTCCATTTATATTTGGTAATTGTTTAAAAAGTCAGATCTTAAACAAATGTCTATATTATTCTGCTTGTGTCCAGCAAAATGAATATTATATAAATTATTATCCGATACTATCTCCAAATCTTTATAATCGTAACAAAACAACTCACTTTATTATCTTAGTAAGGGAATTAAAATATAAGGGCATAATATACTATAAAAAGCTCGTAAACACAGCTTAAATCCTTTAGGATCCGTCTGGCCTGCATACCGCTTGATAACAAAGCGCTCCGAGAACCCACAAATTTTATTCGGTCGCCGGACTCGTAAAATTCTATTTACAATTAAAAATCCAATTACGTATTCAAGGATTGTTCGCAAAATAATGAACAGCCAGCAAATCCGTTCCATCTTGTAATTGGATGTGACAAATTTATAACTTTGTTATTATTTTATAAGGAAAAACGTTCAAATATTAAATCATAATGACAATCAGACGGCATAAAAAATTATAACTTCATTTATAGGAATCGAAATATCGACATTATATGTGGAGGTATGAAAAAATTGGTTGCTTATACATAGATCTTAATTCAACTGCTCTGCTAAACACCAAAGGCTGTATTTTGCTCTATGGTTTATAATACTCGGGAATCAGTTATACCTTTCGTTGCTTTACTACGAAACATAACCCTCAAAGTACGTTTTAGGCCTTCCGAACTCAAATTCGAATTGTTTTATTCATTGTAAGGTATACTGTGTATAAGGTATCTATGTAAACTGTGATGCAAACACAATGTCAGTTAGAGGTCATATGACCACGGATTTAACCATGGTGCTGTTCACGAAGCACATCGTTACTTGATTATTTACGTACGTTTTACTTTGATGTTTGAAAAATATTGTGTCTGATTTTTCAAGACTTTTTGACACATAATGAGTAGGTACACATTTAAAACAAATGTTGTACGAATCCACGCATACGTAACATGTAAATTTATGATTCAGGCAAAGCCGCTATTCGCAATTAGAGGTGAAACAAAGTTTGTGAATTATTAACGAGAATATCATTCGACGGCAGTTTTGCGGTCAGGAAATCGAAAGGGTGACCGGAAAACTTGATTTACAGCTAAGTGCCAGCGAAAAGGGTGGGTTTATTATGAAAACTAGCTATTGCCGATGAATATGTTTATATTGGCGAGAAAATGACAATAATATTACTTTTCCGTGAACTACTTTTATACGTACATACGTATGACGTACCATATGTGCATTTCTAAGAAATAAACGGAAACAATAAATAGAAGATGTACGCGTCAGTTTCGTTGCGTAAAATTCATATCTCATTAGCAATCTGGACCGCCTATCTTCATATCGGATAACGTCTAAGGTCAATTTTTTTATCTGCATTAGTACTATACATACTTGTTGATAGAAACTGGGAATGTATTTTTTAATATATGTATGTGGAATTAAGTCATTATTGGCTACGACTGGATGTTATTGGATAAAGAATATCAATATCGAAGCGTGGATGATAACAATGGTTTCGATTTTTCCATGACGATTTAAAATATCATTAAAACATCACATGACATTCTTACGTATGGTTAACATATATACGTAAGAAATATATGCATACATACAATATCAAAACATTATAATGTCTACTAGACAAGAGAGATATTTGGCAATAATTATTCATAGAATTTTAGGTTGCTAAAAGATTTCATAGGTAATAAAATATTATATATATTTGTATTTTATTTATCCATGACATATTCCATGTTTTAGAGATGAGTTTTGATTAAAAACTAACAGACAAGCAAATAATAATAGTTTAGTTATTGAAGCACTGTAGGTAGATATTTGAAAATTATATTTACCTCGAGGGGCCGGCCCAGGGGTTGTGGACGTACATATGTATGTATGTACGGACTATGTTATCATAGTACCCACTAACAACCTAATTTGAATGTATGATATATTAGACAATCATACCTGCGATTAATACGATCTTTGGCCGCTTTTGAGCAAGTAATAATAATGAACTTAAATTTGCTATATACAGAAAGACTGGCATTCTATGACAATAACATTATATGGAATACATTTTATAATTAAATAAAGTATTTTTCATATATTAACGGTTTTTATTATTTTTGGTGAGCCATTAACGTGATTTAGCCGTTTATTGACATCCTAACTACATTTATTATAACACACAAATTGTTTAATAATTACTTGATAAAGACACACTGACTGCCTCTGAGACCGCCCGGCCGTTGTGTAGAAATTGTATTTATTTTTTCAATAATAATAACAAGATTGCCAATACTCAAACGTCACTTAAACAAGAAAAAGCAAAGCAAAATTCATATTATATTCATCCATTTCAGTGCCCTAATGACGACGGGCCATAAAACAAATTATGTTACTTAAAGTTTCAAAGAGAAAAACTGCAGCTCGAAATAGAAGAGATCCGAAAAGACTTTAATATTGTTCAGTTATAAATTGTTTCGTTTTTACGAGATATGTTTGAGTTGAGAGAAAGGGCAAAACAAATAAAGGGAGACCATTAGTCCGCCCGTTCTTGGCGCTGAAACGTGCTGCGCCGAAAGAGAGGAAAATTAAATGGAATGCGGATGCACCGGCAAATTCTGTGCTTTCTCTTTATTAATCTAAAATTAATAATGATAAAGAAGACAAACATAATAATGATAACATAATGTATTAGCTAGTTTATTTATTTCAAGGATTATTATTCATTAGGTATCAATGGTGAATAAAGTGCAGGCAGTTGACGGATTAGGCCAGTGGCAAAACAAGCTTTACATTTGGGCCACAACGATAACTGTTAGTGGCAACATGCAATGTGGCAAACTTTTAAACCGCCCGCGCGGTGTTCGATACAGTTTAACGATAGTTATCTAACGATAACTACCGGTGCTTCTTAACTTTCCAGCAATTCGCACAACGGAAATACTCACGAAACTTTGCCACTAGCGGTTGCTGAATGATCGCGAATGCTGGTCGCGCCCGTTATCCTCTAACTTAAGGATTGCATGCGATTTTAGATGCACAAAAGCTATGGTGAAATTGAACAGCGCATAAGGAATTAGTACCACCGCACAGGACATACATACATAGGTTGGTCAACGTGAAATAATAGTATTCTATACATCTAATTCCACATTGATAATTGCATTAATTAAAGTTGGGCAATAGCAATCACAGTTTGTATCTACATACATGTATCCAATTAGCATCCCGACGGTTGAACTCTTTATGTGCTGCAGTATAATACTTCGCCTTTAAAAATGCAATCCTGCATTATCTTTGCAGACCCATTCCATTATTAGAAAAACGAGGTTGATTACATACCCTCTATTTGAATTATTAAAAAGCTTCCACAACAATGCGAGTTCGTTAATTGAGAGCATCTTGATTACCTATGCATGTATGTACATGCCAATTCGTTTTTAGAACGGTTTGTTGCGAATATGTTGAAACAAAAACTACACACTCAGCACATTAGATGTATAGGAGTAACGTATGAATATATTTGATTGTATTTTAAAGTTATGTATTTATATTTTGATCGAATATATGATGTAATATATTGATACTGTAATACGTAACTTGTATACGTAATGTAGGTAGATTCATTCATCATGAACAAGAAATAAAGATATTCAAAAGAAACCAATGTAATACGTTAACGACGGCATTTGTGGCGGATAGAACAGTAGCACACTTGTGGAGGATAGAGGAATCCCACTTGTGTTTGAAACCGAGCACTCTCTGGAGAGGTCTCGGATTGGGGTCGATCGAACTTAGCCGAATTCAAACTTATGAAGATTTACGCGTTTCCACCTAAAAACCCCGTTGGTCACGGCGAATAAGTTTCAAGGTACCGCAGTCAGTGTTGCTGAAGCATAGCAATCCTGGGAATTGGTATATCAAGTGGTATACGATACAGGAATCACCTGTGCTTAGTTAGTCGAACAAGAAACTGCGCATTATCAATAGGGTAAGTTCGTACTTCAGTGCGTAGCACCTGATGGTGCTCTATAAATCTTATAATATATTATGTAAAAAAGCAATT
>DWQQ01000357.1:0-11970 GCA_018244775.1 Oxynetra roscius flavomaculata
ACTTAGTATTTACCGCTATTTAAGGTTGGATACAGAATATATGCAACGAGTGTAGTGACTGTGCGCCATCATCATCATCAGGTTGTAGACAGGACAATTTGCTGCATCATTAACACTACAAAAAGAACTGAACAGTATGTGTTTGGTTCATATAAAAACAAAAAAAAACGATGTAACTAATATAATAACGGATAAGTTAAGACCAGTTATATATTATAAATTATCTTACCATAAACTTATAATTTATGAATGTGACATCTACACATTAAAGTCATAATAGAAAAGTCGAAGCTTTTTAGACAATTGCACATACATAATTATTACTAAAGAATTACATGTAATTGACCCAAATTGAAATTCAATCAGGCCATTTAACAATAAATTAGCTTTAAAGGTGTCGACATTCTGAAAGTCGACGGTTATCACGTTACAGAGGTGAAAAAATAGAATCCAATGAAGCAAAACGATATTATCGACGAGATCGGTTCACTATGATTCCGAACTTTTTAATGAAATTGAAAAAATCAGTTTGTGGATTTCTTTTTTATTTTATTCCGTATTAGAAATATTTTTCTCATATAATCTTTCAGTAATTTTACTGGTTAAGTAATTGACATATGGAATAAAAATTCGAAATTAGAATTGTTCTGATTTCATACATCTTTTTAAGCATATGAAAATATTCAACGAATTAGCAAACTATTGGTACTTCCACATGGAATATGTAAATTTTCTGTACATGGAAACGTTTTACACATTATAATATGAATTGACTATGAAGGGGAAAATCCATTGAATTATTAAGGTTAAGCTTCCATATATTCATTATCATAAAACAATGTCAATAAAAATATCTGTAACCCTTTTATCATTCTACTCCTGGACATGGTTATCTACCATCACAACTTACCCGGGCGGGCTAGCATAGATACGGATTGGTAACCAACCCTTATCTTTTTAAACTTCCTTTAAGGCTATCAACAAACTTTAACAATTGTAACCAAATCATAACAACGAAATCGACTGCTTGACGAGTCCACTTTAACACTTGTAGAATTTTGCTTCTACTAAACTACGTCAACCAGGTGACTGCGCCCGATGTTGCTTAATTTCACAGATCGCTTGCATTATGCAGTACTTTCAGTGTTACGAATGCTGCTTGAAAGTCAATATGTTAATTTACACATCACTTCATCACAAAAGTATTTGGGTATAATTTAAGACAACGTAAAATTATCAACACTCAATATTGTGTATAAAACATTTAATTCGTGCCTTACAATATTACTAAAAATTCCTATGCATCCGAACGAATCACACCGTAAGGAATTTTTAATAAACGGGACTAGCAATAATTTACATTTATATCCTACAAATAAATCTTCTTTGCAGAGAAAAGATTTGTGAATAAAGAGAGGACATATATTGAAGTTTATAGATTAGTTAATAGTAGTAAAACTGTAAAGGAAATATTTAAGCAGATGAATTGCGTACTTATAATTAGCTTCGAGCTGCACGTACAACTTGTTGTACTATTGCGAACATGTCAGTCGGCCACTTACTATTACGTGGCCCGTTTCCAGTCTTCGGCATAAAAAGGTGGTGCGGTACAGTATCTCGTGGTATACCCAACTCATAACTTAATTTCCATGGCAGTAGTGGATCAAACCATTAAGTACTCCCCGTTATAATATATCATAGATTATAGAATATGAATTTCATACCTGTAAATAACATCTCTTGTGTGGTTCGTGATAGAGCTCATAATCACTTGAGGAACCTTCTGGTTTTTGCGTGCATCGCCACTAAAACAAAACAAACAAATGTTTAGTTGATTCGTCTCATTGAAGCTTATTGAGTCACGCTGTTCAGTAGTCAAGTGTTAAAATTTTATCCACTATGATGTAACAGGCAGAAGAACAAATAGAATCCATACCCATTTAAGTATACGAACAAGTTATGACCTTGAAAAATGTGTGTAGAGATGAACACATCCCATTCTAAGCACAAATAACTGTTCATTGAATGGAACATTCGACTTTGATGGAGGAACACCCAGTACATTTGAATATATATATTATATCACTGCGTTTCGATATCCTCGCTGGTGCTGACTTAGGGGACGTGGCGTGTTAAATTAAATAATCAGCAAGGTACTTTAAATCCATTAAGCTTTCACAAACTTTAGATCAACATTAGTTGTTATACAATTGGTAGAACCAAAATCAACATAAGGGCCAAATGTATTTATTCAGCTTGATGTCTTTTCAAATACATAAAATAAAACCAGAACTGAAGGGTTTGCCTTGTAATAAAATTATTTAAATAAATTGAGATGATATGATACGTAATTTAAAATTTTACTTATTTTTTAACAGTGAGCATACATTCAATTATTCTGTAGAATCAAAACTAATAATGAATTTATCGAGAACTTAAATTTCATTCTACTTCCGTCTTGGAATTATTTAATTATTTTCGGTCATTGGATCACCGTGTTTAATATTATCAAAGTATACAAGGAATATATAGAATATAGGGATTACAATAAGGTTAAATCATTAACCTTTTTAGAAATTTTAGAAATTTTCTTCACAATCTGTTCAGCACTGATATTTCTTGGACAAGAGAAAAATCAGAATAAAATACCTACCAGTTCTAATACCTACAAATCGCAATCTAACCTCTGAATATGTAAACACGCTATAAATACACTGATTTCAGTAATGGTATCGATATTGGATTTAATAGTAATGGATATAATAGTAAAGCTTTCGATACCAACATAGTATAAGATAAATCAGTTTCCGATAATGGTATCCCATAGCTTAAATTGTATGCGATTCTGTGACCATACATTCGTAAATTGTTTATTTATTGTTTCATATTATCTACAAGGTGTCGTTATGTAGTATATCAGACTTCATAATACATTCCGGTACGTTCAGATGTGGCAGTACAAGTGGTTTCTTTTTCTCGCTTTCAGTTCCGTTTCCACAAGTAAACCATCATTATCTGCCGATCGAACTGAATTCGTATAAAAGTTAATTTTACATACGTGTTAGACACGTATTTATGTAGATAGTTACGTATAATCAAATTATCCTAGACAGGGTCGGTAAAAGGAGATCCTGAAGCGGAAAATGTTTTTGATAAGGGGCCAAGATGCGTCTTATCAAATACTTTTCCGCTTCGAGATCTCCCTTGCTCCTAAGAGGAAACTCTAGATGGGAAAATTTTATCAAAAGCAGGCAGGAACACTTGTTGAAGGGGTCAGTGAATTTGATAAATCATGTACAAAATGTCACGTCTTAACTTATCATTTTATGTTGCTTCCTGCAGCTATTGCGTAAATACTTAATTTTGGTAATTGTTTGATTGATTAGTTTTAAGCCTTGGTCGACACGTCTTCAGTGCCTATAATACTGTTGTCACTTGGTAATTTTTGCTTCCTTATTTAATTACGATAACTATTGCCCGAAGCCTCCCTCGTGTGCGGTCGAACTCAAGCGGCTATAGGACCGACGCTGTAGTCGTCATCCCGTTTGGGCTGCGCCGTTTATTGATGTCCTTAAGCGGATTATCCAATTATTGGTAACAATTTGTATTGTTTGGCGAAATACGATTTACAGTGAAATTAAATTGCCGTCGGTATCTACATTTGGAAACGTTGATATTTCATTAGTGCTAATAGGATTATATGTAGATTCAGGATGTTGATTCTATTTGAGTGCGTATGATCCAGTTGACTACAATTACATTATCAACTCAAAAACAGTTGCAAATGTCCTTGCCAATAAATCGACACGGCCGTATATGACGCAGACTTGTGCGTATTGTATTGTAGGCGTATAGTATTCAAGTAAACATTTTGACCTAAGCTTAATCTTAGTTGCATAAAACAGCATTGAATAAATAAGATTGAAAAAAACTTCAATTCTAAGTCTTAGGAGTCCTAATGAAAAATTGCTTGTCTGCTTAAAAACTTTTAATATGAAATAAAAACTACTGGTTGAGTCAAGCAACATTGAAGGCAGTGTTATGAGTTCGTTTTTATTAATTTCGAGAAAATATAACTATTTTTTGTGATGTAATATCAGATATTTGTATTTATCAGTTTGAATAATTTTGTGTCTGAACATATTTGTGTATTAATAACTTAGATAATTTAATAGTAAAATGGAAATTCGTACATTTACCGTAAACTTCGCTTGCTGGCAAACGCCGCGGCCGCATAGCATCTTGTGCACAGATCTCTGAAAGTTCCTCGTCATCAGGCAGTACACTATCGGATTGATGGCCGAATTCGCATGACCTGGTGGCAAAAGAAAAATCATGTTTGTTATAATGAGCACAAAACACATACAAAATAAGTCACTCAATTTTTGTTACTTCTAAAGTTCTGGGGACTTATTTCCTGCATTTTACTTTAGTTATGTATCAAAATTCAATATTACCTACCATTACCGTGGAAAAAAATATTACGAGGCCGATCTGTATCATTGGCTTGTTTACAATATTATTTGAGACGTGTGTGACAATTCACTCTTACTAAGCTCTGGAAACATTTCGAGCTGCGTCGAACAGCAGGTGAGGTAACGGATTGACGATATTGATGATATGCTGATATTATGAATGAATCAATGAGAATAGAACAAAACATCCGCAACAGTGATGAATGATATCGTGGCATTATAAAATAAAAAATAAACATACACTTTGTTTATTTATTAAGTTCGTTCCGAAATCAACTATTTCATTTTGATCCAATAAAATACACTTGGCAGTCTAAAATGCTCGACTTATTAGCAGCCTTTCTGTTTGTACAAATAAGAACCCGTAGACTGCTATTTCATTTCCGACAAGCGTTTTTTTCATTTCCTAGGACAAATTCCGGACGTGGAGCTGTGTCCGGGACAATACCTATTTAAAAACTATTTGATTCCACAATCTAGGAATATTAATACGAAAACAAAATTTCCAGTCTAGACTTTTCACTTTATATTGCGAACGTATCACAAGGTAACAAACATATACTTATATGGATTGTAAAAATGCCATGTAAGCGGCACTCTGTATTTATATGATGTCCCATATAATTAAATATAAGTACTGAATTTGAATTTGAAGTTAAAATATGAAAAGGAACATAAGTTATATATGACTAAGAAGGGAAGCACCACGGCTTGTTTTTGGACAGTGGTGGTGTGACACCAACAGCAATAGCAGTAAGGCTGACGTCCGGCCCCTGTTTATAAAATTACCGCGAAATCCATTCATGTGCAAACAATATAGATCAAATATCAATATAGATCAAATTTGAAGTAGATACTGCTTTCTGAGGTCTTTATTCCAAGGTCCGATAAACAGCACGTATACTGCAAAACACTTTATCTATACATATTGATATTGACTTTTGGACTGGAAAATTTTAAGTGTCTTAGCAGTCTGGTTACTAAAGGTACAAAAACTGCCTTATTCGGGATCAAAAGGCTGTTTGTAGATTTGTAACAAGATATCATTATCATTATTGTCGACTTATTTTATTTCAAATCGCAATGTAAGGTAATACACATTATGAAAGTTAATTATATGTTCCGTTTACCCTAAGGATAACGAAGTTAAGTTGTTGATTTGAGGAATGGTTCGTAGCCAAGTTTGTTAAGAACATTACCCAACACGAAATTCCTATATAATATCCAAACGTATAATACATCGGGATCAAAGGAAGGAACGTTATGGGATAAGGCCTTAAGTAATATGAGATCACTTACATATACCTATACCTAATCCAGAAGTCGTGATTTTTTTTACATACATTTGGTTTTTGTTTATGGAAGAAAAATGTGTTACATATTCATCATATGTCACGGACACACACATTCAAACCAACAGAGTTTATATTTAACCTGGTGAAGCACAAGTGTTCTTACTGAACTAATGAACGAAGAGCGTTTGTGTCAGTGAAGTCTATTTGCTGTGTTCTTACTATTTAACGACTATTTATTTAAATTATTTTATAATATTGCGTTCATATGATTGCCGGGGAATAAGGCCTATTATTGTCCCATCTGTAAGACAAGCCTCTATTTTTATGCATTTCGTCGGCTTAGTTGCTTGTTTTAAGCTTTCGAAATAGTTTTAATCCATTTGTATTTTATAATAACGGCCGTTTAAGTCCGTTGAAAGATTAGGTATGGCAAATTATGACGTTTAAATTTGAATTTGATGTTCAAGACACGTAATAGTTAGTACTTATTAATCATTAAAGACCTAATTATTTACGAGAGCAAGTTGAAGTGGAAACCTTTTCATTATAAAATTGGTTTTCAGTAGCTGTGGACTGGCCTTTGCAAAACATCTTATCGTTACTTAGTTCTAGACGGTGATTGGTTAACACATTAATTGGACGCAAGCCAAATATATTCGGTTAGTATTCGTATCACATAGAGCCATCTCACAAAATTTCGAAGTAACAGTTGATTATCATCTGTCGGCAACGATACAAGTGTCATAAAAATTTACGACATGGCGCTGTATAAAATTGTCAGTATAAAAGCAATGTTTTGTACATATTGCGTTTTTACCAAAAATACCAGTACATTAGTAAACTGAAAAAGCAAAACCTTTCCTAAATACAAGATGTCATCCAAATCGTTAGAGCTGTTCCCGAGATACGCGAGATATAGTAATAATAGAGTAGTATGTTAATGCCTTGTATTTTCATAGCCATGGTAACACACCTATACGAGTACGCAACGATAAGATTAAACAGTTATATAAAAGTTATTTTTGTGTAAAATTGCGTTTTCGCAAGATGTGCAACTGTAATACACATAAAAGTATAGTTAAAAAGCAAAAAACTTGTCGTGTGCAGAACGCCACTATAATAAAAATAAAAATTATCGTACATACGCTTATGTAATAATATGAGAAACATATTACCATACCGATACTCGTATATTGTAAGTTCAAACCTTTTATATTCGAGCATTCAAACAGACATACAAAACTGATATCAAAATATAACTAGTCGTGTTACTAGTTGGGAATACATAGTGATGTAATTAGCAAATGGTCATGTGGCACAAACGTACATATGTACGTATGTGTATGTATATATATCTATGTATATAGTAAGCATAACCGCAGTAGAGCAAAGGCTATCTCGATCTCGGGCACTTGAATACTCACCGACAGCAAAATGCTAATCGCTTAGATGGAGTCCATGACGAGCAAAGTCAGCAATTTTTCTTGATGATCTATTCTAGAAAAATCTGTTAAACGGCGTGAAAAGTGCAAAGCTGTTTCTATTGGGTAATGTCGATTTGTGACGATACCGCATACTAAAAGCCTTTTTTCAATTATCTCGAATTGTAAATTATGAATTATTTATACGTGTAGTTTTTCTAATAATGTATAACTGTCAAATTACAGAAAAATAATATTGTTTTTTTATTGTAAAAAACTAACTTTAACGATAAATTGAATAAATGAGTCTGCGTACAATGATTTAAATTAATACACATAACATTATATAAGGAAAAACCCGACAGTAGCTTGGTATAATTTGGACATTGTCAGCCTATGTTGACTCGCGCGTTTCGCGTAGCGGATATATCTCTCTTTAACACGTGATGCATTCGTTAGCAGCTTCGTAACAAGGAATATCCGTTACTGTAGGATAACAACTTACTGTAGGATAACAAAATATCCTCGTATACATAACAATTTTCTTTCAAACTTCTTTTATTTTGAATGTATATTTAGACAGCAATGTATTTATTTAATTATTTTATTACTATATTTAATTCGTCTATTGTTTAATGACATCTGTGACAAATCATCTTCACCAAAGGTTGATCGATGGCAAATGTTAATAGGCATAAATCCGACCATCTCATAAATAATAAATATAAATAAATTAACAAAATTATCCACAGAGCCTACACCTACGAAATACGAGTACCTTTGTAAGTAATTTGAACAATCAGAATAATCTAAAACATTTCTTACTTTTTCAACAGCTGGAAAAATTATTGAACATATTTTAAAAGCAATTCGTAGAGTCATAATAAATGGCACACAACTTGAAAAATTCAACTCTCATGGCACAATACGAGTTCAATAAAAGATTCGGTCCTCTAATTCGAGATCAAGTTAAAGAAAAATATATGTGCTAGGCCAAAACCATCTACGATTCCTACATATATGTTAATACATTATATTTAATCGTTTTAGATTAACCTAATAATATCTTTGGATAACTCCACATATGTTAATCTGATCCCAAAGTTGGTACCTACATAAACAGCGCCTATTATGATAACCAAACGGCTTGTCTCATCCCACAAATATTTGTCCTGTGTGAGGATCGAACCATTGAGTCCCGGCGCTGCAGTCAGATTCCAGAAAGACTGCACCAACGGGCCAACCAGTGAGCTGTAATGCCTCACTGATTAAACATCCAGAAATAGTAATATTATTGAACTTGCACCTTACAAAAGGAACGTAAATGTGAGTCATGTAAAATGGAACGTTAAACGTATATTTAATAATTTTGAAGTAATTTAAAAAATAAATAATTCGGTTAAAATGTTTACTTACCTATAAACAGCGCATAAGGCAGATATCCGCTTAACGTCTTAGTATTTACAGCATTGATGTCCAGCAACAGCTGCATTATATTGTACGGTAACCAGCATAGTGCGAAAAGGACAGCGAGTAGTAAGAGTATCCACGCCACTCGTTTCCTCTCCTTCATAAGTCGCAGGCCCTGGAACAAACATTCGAGCTGTACTGTTGATGATGATTAGCGCTCAGCTGAGGATAGAATTAACGTTATTTTAGAATGAACACAAAACAGAAACAAATATTATTGTTTTAAGACATTCCTAATATAAATCAATACCATAATGATACCGTTTCTTAAGGAAAACGAATTTGGTTATTAGAATTTATTATTTTCTTTTATATCAAGAAAGCAGCAAATGGCATGCGGCATTCAGTAGTTAGTGAAATTGACTACTGATCCGGAGGCTGCCGACTAGAAGCCCACCCACGATAAATATTTGCGGAAGAGCGCGAGGATTTGCTTTGTTTGAGTGTGAAATTATCTGTATGAAGTATATACAAGTATAAAGTATTCGGTACATATATTATATGACATGTATGGTAGGTTTTTATATAGGAATGATTATTTTTATAAAAATAATAATACTCATAAATAACTTAAATAAGTTCACAGAGTTGACATAGCAAATACAGTAAGAATACTTAGTTTATACGTCCGGAGTACATAAATTATTCAATGATTGTTCATTTATAAATCTATGTACACAGTAACACTAGGGTAGCCCGTGCCGCATAGGAAAAGGGTACGTATAGTCGGTCATTAAAAATTCTATTATTATTGTTCATTGTAATTTTAGCTTTGGAAAAAAATATTTCATCGTCCGTCTTCATTATATGGTTTACATTCATTTATCTGTCTAAGCAGATCTAGAAACCACACTTATTATTTCTACAAATTCTCTTAAGTTTTAAAGTGTACGTCGAAAGTGAACATAAATCGTTTATAAAAATTCAATAAAAAAACCTCTTTTTACCCAATCACAGCTTACACGCTTTGACAGAGTACGAGTATGCAAATAGTTAGGGGTGATAATAAATTTATAAATGATTGTTTAAATGTGCTATTAAAATTTTGTAGTATATAGTACTTATTCGAGTGATTTTGCGTAGTAACTTAATACTTATTGAATTAATAATAATTCACCGTGTGTGTACTCCTCTTCGTAATTCATGTTATGAAGCCTATCTACATTTAGACTATTAAGAAAACAATGTGTAACTCTTGTGTGAAAATTGATATGAAAACTTGTATTTTGAATTCAATCTCCTCACAAAAAAGGACCTGGGGACTACTTGACTTGTGCAATGCCTGACCAAATAATTAACATACATTTCTAAATGTATACATACTTATGGATAACTGAACAAGCAGAAACAAATAAAATACCTACTGGAAATGAATACTGAAAAGCATAGAAACAATTTTAGATAAACATTACAAAGCAGCTCGCAATAAGTAGCTGTGTACATACACCGCTGAATCAGCAATTTAATATTTCCTTGTATTCGTCCCCAACAAGATTACCAACGTCATTAAATACATAAACCTCTTAAAACTCAAAACAAACCAACCTGAGAACAAAACAAAATGGAATTACCCTCCCTTCCACGCTTATAATTAGAGGCATAAAATATACGTTAACATGCCCGCTTAGCCGCCGCCGTTAGCCGAGAACATTGCTAACAATAGGTTCGACATTAAGAATAACACCCATTATTAAGAGTCCCTTGCCCTTCCGACAGTATGTGTGAAACGTTTCGATAGAGCTATTCCTCCGTCATTGGAGCCCTGAGCCAATTCAATTCCCTCGGAGAAAAATCGAATTCGTGGCATTCGTTTACAGCATCTTTTATATAAGTGAAACAGATTGTGTGCGACTGAAAATTAGAAAAAAGTTGTTGTTGATGGCAAATATATAGGTATTCAGTATGTAATTATATAATAAACCAATGTCTAATTATATAAAAAATAAAGATGTGTTTAATTATATATTAAAATCTATTTATAATGTTTTACTCTATATAAATTGTTGTCATTCACGGACTTAATGATGTATGATAATCATCATCATCATCATCATCATCATGATAAATAATATCAATATTACACATTATTTCTTATGAAATATCTATAAACACATAATGTACTTCATAAGAGTCATAATTAAGTTCGTCTCTGCATTCCTGGCTCGCAAAGAGACATTAACATAAATAAGCAAGAAAATTAATGTAACTTTCTGAATCTCGCGTTACATTCAAGAATGTCACGAAACACATTGCCATAAAATGGTGTAATTTAATTTTAAATGGTCGGTACAGATGAGACCCAAAACCAAAAGGACGGTCCGTTTTATTCAGAACAAGTTAATTTTTTAATGTTATTAACATAATATTATTTGTTACGTTCGTCAACAAATTTGAAACAATTTAATTTAGGAATACATTATTTTCCTCTTTATACGTTTATTCCGTTTATTCCTTAATCCCTCGTTGGTACCTGTACATACAAAGGTAACATTGAAAAAGTTTGATAACTAAAACGATGATGTATTACAAATGTGACAGTGCTTTGTAAAGTAATATAATCCTTTGCCGTGCGCGCAGTGGGCATAAACTAAGCATATCACGAAGCATATCAACTGAGTTCTAAAATTTACTTTACATCTCACTTTCGTCAGTTTCAAATATATTTTATGTATATTTTTTATTAACTAAGATTGTCACTGTAATGTTAAATTTCAGCTAAACTATGGTTAGTTTTAATTTATAATATCTCAAGTAGGACTGGTATCTGTTCTAATTTTCCTTATAATTATCATCCCACTTGTCAACATGACGCAGCAAATTGAGACATGAACAGAATGGCACTAAAACCAGTGTCTACGGTTTGCTTTAGTAGGACTATTATTATTTAGTATACCGTTATTAATATAATATTGTGCATTGCAGTATTATTATCTAATAAATAAATAATTATATTATCTTAGTACAATCTCCAATACGGCAATCTGATCCCAAAATAAATAGAGTCTGGCCCATACTTTTATAACTACTCCTACATCTTTACATAATTATATTGATAATTGTTGATCTAAAAACAAAATGAATGCGCCTGCTCATTTCACAAATATTTATCATGGATAGGAATAGAACCCATAATTTAAGGCAGAACAGTTGACTTCTCTTGTCGCTACACCATCAAACCTGTCAGATCCCATATTCTGTTCATTTTTAATATCTAGTTCCATAACAGTGACATCTTAGTTAATATGCATATGGGTTTGTGTTGCAATAATTATTATTAAAGCTGGTTTGCATAGTCTGCTGCTATAAATA
>DWQQ01000358.1:0-11970 GCA_018244775.1 Oxynetra roscius flavomaculata
GACACAATACAACCCTGTGCCCTATAGAACGGATAATGTTTAAAAACTGTCAGCTGTCACTTACATCGAACACGCGCGTTTTATATATAATTTAAACAATTCGCAATCAGTTTTTACAATGGACAGTCTGAATTAATTAACAGTGTCATGTTACTGTTACTGTGTTGAGTTCTGATTTCTACTCCGTATTTTACATTAGCAATTTTGAATAACAGTGAATTATTCTCAGTTATTCTGATTCTTGGCATCTTCCTCTCTTTCATAGACACATTATGACAAAAACAAAGGGAACATCAACAAAGCGAAAATGTTAATCCGTGTTAAGTTCTAACATTGCAGTTGTTCCAGGCGGGTAACCGTTTCAAATAATAGTTACAACTAAGTTCCATTTTGTATTTTTGATATCCCACGTAATAGAGAATAGAAAGAACACACTCCCGTAATGTGATGGGGAGTCAGCTGAGATTCCTTTCGCATTTATGTAATTTATATTCAATTAATTAAATTTATAATACCTACTTCATCAAAAATGGTGTTCACATGTAACATCATAATAATTTCAGCATCATGTTTTACGTTTCACACTATGCTCAAATATACATATTTTACTGATAGTTTTAGTTCGCAATGGAAATAATATCTGATGTGTTGGAATTGGAATAGAATTCATGAACATACGATTTAATTCTCGTGTAGAGAAAAGGTGAAAATGAAAACTTAAAAATATCAAATTATCGGACAAGAATCGACATGAACAAGAAACTCGTGAGAAATCTGAAGGAAGATCGTCGATGTAAGAGAATTTTTAGTGTTAACATGCCTTCAATCAAAAATATTTACAAATTATATTCCAATTGTACATTCGTTTACCGAGGGTTTTAGTAATTTAACCTTCCCAGATTGAAGTGTAAAATCTTGAAGGGTTAAATTCTTGCCACCCTTTTACGTCCTACTCTAAGCTTTTCCCTAGAATTCTACTTCGGAAGGTTTAGAATTTTCTACATCATACTGCGCCAGTATTCTAAGGCGTATAGAGTAATTTAGTAGCTAACTAGTAAGCTTTAAACCACCCAGAAGACACCATAAAGTTTAACGACTGTTATTTGACCCACTAATAGTTTAATGTACGATTCGAAAAATAAAAGCCTTTGTGATAGATTGCTGGTTTCCATGAAATCTACCTTCCATACATAGAGTACAATGTTATTTTAATAATTAATTATAATTAAAATGACCGTATCAAAGAAATGAAAATATTCAATATAAAATTGAATAAAAAAATCCAGGTCGGTATCCACTTAAGCTGCAATAAAATAGCAATTGGTACAAGGTACATAATTGCAGAAATTTTGTAACCAAATTCAAAGGGACAATTTGTCCTTACATAAATTACCGAACGCGGGACATTTATTTGGAAAGGTACACAAATAAACGGACAGATATTACATTTTAACTGCAAGGTGCGACGAAAGATGACAGTGGAGATACAATTAGACACGAGTCTCCAAATCGTCACGATGGAATACTTAAGCGCAGTGGTTATTTATCTATGTTATTCTAGAACTGAAGATTAAGGCAAGATATGTATATGTATGATAAGATTAGATCTATTTACAATTCATATACTTAAATTTGTATTTCACGTAAAGCTTATTGCGAAATAATAGATTATTTAAATGAGATAAAGGCTTGAGAAAAGCCTCTATCAGACTTTACCATACTCCACACACACGCACGATCATCTATTAGATCTTATTATACTTTAGTGACATACATGACCGGCTACATATCTGATACTTTCAAACATTCGTGGAAAAGTGAAATAATTACCATTTGAAAATCGAAACATTAATTAAAAATAGTATCAAGAGCTTTTTTTCCAAATTCTTTATTTTGGTCTAACCGCATTTGTGTCTATGGCGTACGGAACGGCGATAAAAGTGATTATTGTTTCAGTATCATGTAGTAATTTATTAAATCATTGCATTACATCTATGTACAGACTTATTTATTTTACTCAATTTAATATTCAGCCATTGCATATGGATACAATGCCCGGAAAACACAATTCCCTTTTCCCTTCCGACTTGATATAAACGTCATAACAATCCCGTAAATAATCTTCGTCTTTTCTATCAATGACATAATATATCTCACAAGACTTACTAGACACGGGGTGGACATCCGTGCGAATAATAACTCGACTCGGCAGGGCTGCTGACATATACATATACCGTCTAAATATTGTAGGCAAATACGAGATTAATATTCAAAATTATTATTTTATATGCGTAAATAGCATTTCATTAATCGTTTTACAATATCAGTGAAACAAGTACTAACAAAACGAAGGAGCCCAGCTCGCGAAATTCGTTACATCTGCGTCTGAACCGCGTAATGTACATTTAATATCCGTAGCACTTCAAAATCTGCCAAAATGCTTTATTGCCCCAGAAGTTGCCTTCGCTTGAAGACGAGATAAAACTTCACAAGTATTATGAATCTTAATCGTGGCGTCAATTCCCAAATTTGTTCGTGAGTTTTGTCTATAGTTATGAGCTAAAATTTAATTTTAGGATTGTCTTTATAAAAGAATAATTGCACGTTTATCTCTGTTTATATATATTTTTTTATTATTAAATAAATATAAAATATAAATAAATAAATAACAAGCAAAGGTATTCTTACATATTTATTTTTTCATAAATAAACGTTTATATTGTAAAAAAATTATACTTATATAAATACAGATAAAGTAAGTGTTAATTCAACATTATTTTTCATTTCAACTTTTATGTCTGAAACCGCGGATGAAGCTATTATTGACTCAAAACTCGAATTTATCGTCGGACGGAATTAATTCCGCCCTTTGTGCTCCAGTGTGCCTTATCGACTACCTGTCCCCGATTTTGATTTCTTTCAGCTTCGTTGACTTAATTTTCCTATTGTATTCTCAGGTTAATGTTCTGATTTTTGACAATTCTCTGGAACCGTTTGAACTATAATCTGTCGTATATTTAGGAGAAGATTTTCTTTGCGCTTGGAATATACGGTTACAATCATTTTAGTTGTTTTGTTATTTTCTGTAAGCCATACATTTCGAAGTTGCATTAGGTGATTTTGTTTGTTTAACATTTATTTAACAATTTCTGTAGTCACTTATTTTTGCATAATTTAAAGTTACTAGTTTATTATAACTTGTTATTTTCCTTATAATGTTATAAAATAAATATATATTGACAGTTTTGCCACAACTTTTACTACAAACGACATACTCATTGATTCAAGTTACTTCAACCAGTAATACATTACCAATCCACTTCGATAGTAATAGTATATATTTTTACATAACACAAAAAGTTATTGGTTAGAATTTTTTTTATAAATAAATAAGATGCTGTATATCATAGGAATAAAAACGGTTTTTTCTAGATAATTTCAATTCATATTAAATTCTCAAAAGCACTTTTATTTATTATATGTTTCGTATATGCCCTTAATGCCTTATCTTCAATTTCCACTATAAGACCATATGAACTTTGCATAGACGTACTAAATCAGAGCTTAAATAACATGGGTCGTCAATGAGCTTTAAATTTGATTCCAAATAATTCCATTCCAGCGTAGACCAGCTGTCTCCCGGCATTAGGGCCGGACCAACTTTTAATCCTAATACTCTCCTAGGAAATGGAGTTTAAGCTGGGAGCGAGACTACGAATGGATCGGAGCTAAGTTTGAGGCCTTTCATTAGAAAACTAGTTCGGAGATTTTAGCTTGTGATGCTTAGAACAAAATTTAATACTTGGAGTTGCTTAAGAGAGAACGGGTTTTATTTTTCTATGATCGTATAAATCATACTAAGTATTTATGTGCTTGTTTTGCGTTTGATCAATGTGTTTATTAAATTTATGGATATGTTTACGAAAATTAAATATTTAGATACATTCGATGAAGCAAAATATGATTTTTAACAAATCATATTGAACACAGAAAATGTGTATTGACCCTCCTAAAATCGTAGAAATATTATAAGTATTTAAGCATTATAAACATTATTATCAGAAAGAAAGAATAACATTTTAGTTTTTTAAATAGGACAACAGTCACTACTCATCATCTCTTGAGGTGGAATGGCATGGAAAACCTAAGGTAATCGGCGGATTCGAAAGAGCTCGATTAGGAATACAAATACATAATACATAGTGTAATGAACAACGCTTGGGTAATATCTAAATTGTTTTTGATTTCAGAAAAAATCTCGAGCGGAGGCGAATTGCTGTGGAGAGGATAATTATGACTCAACTGGGCAAACCATAGAGACATCTGTATGACTTATAATATACAAATACACTTTGACATAATATCTGTATAAATAGGGGAGGTTTGGATGCCTTAAACTGCCAGTAAGCAGATAATCGAAGGCTTTCAAATTTAGGGCTTATGACAGACATGTTTGGAACGTAGAGAACTTAAATCAGAAAATACACAATACCTATATTCATTATGTTTAAAATACATAGCAAGATACTTTGACTGACCAAGAAGCACGTAGACATTATGATAACTTTTAGCACCTGATCGTATCAGGAAGACTGGAAGGTAATATAATAATCTATAGGCCGGAAGCTAAAACGATGGTCGGACAAGAGGAAATATCTGTATTTGCTACAATTCACCAAGCGGCTAAAGATAGCGATTGAGACTAAAGGTTGACAAGATGGAATATAGTCACGATCGTCAGTAGTGAAAAAACGAATGAGTAGAAAGAAAATTATCAGAATCAACTACCATTAAATCGATTGGTCGATTTAAGTTATGAAAGTTTTGAAGGTAAAAGAGAACCAGTTAAAAAGGAATATTAAATAATCCAAAGTTAATTATTCTAGACCCAGACAAGACCGGAAGTCAGCCGTCATTAGCATTAGATGAACTTTTAATTATAATACTGGTGCAGGAAATGAAATTTCAGGTTGGAGCTGTAAGCCTTTTGAGATCCGAACTTTGGTTTTTATGCTTTAATATACTTTCGATAATTAAAAATTTATAATTATTTTGTTATACTTTACACTTCACTCAGTTTTATTAGTACAAATTAGAATAGGGAATTACTCAAAACTGAATAACGAAAAAATTTTTCGTTATATTTTGTTACGATTTTTATTTCGAAAGAGAAGCATATTCTGAAATAAATATAAATATTTAATCGGGAGGCAACGAAAATTTAACTTATTATCACAGTACATTGAGAAATAAAAAGAATACATTGTATATTATAACATGACAAATAATTTTATTGTTTTACAAGACTTTTCTTTTATTAATTATAATTCTCTGTTATTTCACCGCAATATTAATGCCAGGCATGTTTATAATTTTTTTTTATCATTTTATACATTAATGCAACAAGACAAATAATATTTTTTTGTCATATATTACTTTTTCTTACTTTTAATTTTGTACTTAATAGGATAAGTGACAGGAAGTTTAATTGGTGAAGTAAAAACTAACGTATAGTTTACATATAGTTGTATCCCCGTTTAGGTCCCACTGGCTTAAAACCACAAAAATAAAACTTGTAACATATTTTATATGCACGACTCACAAAATGAAGTAAGCACGTAAGATTAATAAATGAATCTTCTTGTTTTCGACTGCATTTATAAAAGTCTGTATCAGATGTGTACATCACAATAGAACATCGTCGAGTATCTGCTATAAAATTATTATTCAACCGCGACGCGTCAATTGTATCCTCTATAGACCGATTAGTACCCCATAAGTCTTAGTGATACCACAAGCGAAAAAGATTAACTGTCTTCTAATAATTATAAGTATAATGATAAAAATATGGAGAGCGACATATATAACGTCGTTACGTAAGAGACTATTTCTGATAATGCCTGTTTCGTCACGGTACTTCAGAGAGGATCAGGGACAATACGTTTCAGTTTACCGAATTATAGGGCGCATTTAAAATACTACGATCGTCGAAGAGGTTTGACCTGCAATCTGACGGTGACAGCCGGACACAACTGCATTCTTGAATCGATCGCATCCGCCGGTACCTGGCTTTCAAATCGTTCGCAACGAGGTTACGAACACGTTAATTTAATACGCATATGAGTTTGAAATTTCTAACCGTAGCTATGATACCGCTGCAACTAAGTTATAGTGATTGCGTTATTGCCGACGGTGTAGGCACATACGAAAAAATGATACGCTAAAATTAATTTTGATACTCTCAATTCACAAGTTCTAGTATGTTACAAAAATTTAATCATGACAAAAGACCAATGGAGTTTTTTTTTTTAAATTATTACCTGGTATTACCACGTCGGACCCTGTGCAGGTTAATAGTAGTAAATAGCAAAATTTCATTAGAAATTGATGTTTATAAATCATAATAATCATTGTCATACAGAATCATATACTACTTTAAATCTGCATTATCAATGTATCACCAATGGAAGTGCCGTTTGCCGTTACTCTTCCAAAGTCCAAGAGTTTTAACTTAAAACTATTTAAAGCGTTTAAATAAAACATATACAGTGCATCGCGCGCCCTCTACGGCAATAAGTCAGCCGGTATTTCACACCTCCTATCCGCGTGCCTCCGCGCCTTCCGAGCGGAAATAAACAGGCTAACTTTTGCCATTCTGTATTGTACGGATGGAATTTTAAGGCCGATTCACACTTTGCACAGATATTAGTGCAATACACATCTTAAATGCTTTGCGTCGTCAAACATTAATTTTCCCATCAACATTTTTATCGTCACATTGCTAGACACGGATTACTCCTAGAATAATATAGATAAATAACACTACAGGAAGATAGTTTGAAGAGGTTGGTAGAAATAATGCAATTTTGCTTAGAAAATTTGATTTTACCAAATGTTTTGGATTTTTGTATTTAAATATTCATTTATTTATACATGGTGTTTGTATAAATAAGTTTCAATATAATAATTGGATATAGCTTACGATTGGGACCCTCATTTGTTACTTAAGAATGCGTGTTCTACTTATATTCTTTATTTACTGAATAGTTTACACTACCTTAGGGTTGGTACGTATGCCGGTGTATATACTTTGCATATTATTTGCATGCACATGTGAATTTTGTCATAGGGAGGGCGGTATACACAACATGAAAGAATACACTATTATACGCGACTTATTGCGAAATAACTCTAGATTCGTTTATTTAAAGTAGTTATAAATAAATAAATAACCGTCACGCCAGGTACCTAGTGGGGTAGGCAGAGAGGCCGGAGTACCAAACATCTCTGTACTTGCAAACCTGACGTGCTTCGTCTACATTCATCAAATAAACACTATATAAAGTAGTTATATAACATTATATAACTGTTATATATAGGCCCATGCAATTAACAATCTCCAATCAAAAAAAATCAATACAAACATATTTCAAAGCATACTACACCAAAAATTGCGATGCGTGTTATACAAATATATCCACAAATACTTGCTTGCAATGTTTAAGGTATATGCTCTTCATGTGAAAGCGCCTTTATGTCGGCTCCCTTTCGAATTAAAGTTGCCGGATTAAATGTAACACAGAGTTCCTGTCTACAATAATTGCTGTCTACCAGACGCTATTTTTCTGGAGACAAATTTTGAAATACTACCCTTTGATTCGACGGAATAGTTCTATTAATGTCATGAAATTTAAACTAAAGAATTATTCCTACATATGAATATAAAATTTATACCTAACATGTTTTCTGCTGCAAATAATTTAAATATAAGACTGGGAAAGAAGCGAGTTTCCATTACAACTTACGTTTCAAGTAAATTATAAGGAATACATAAATAGTGTTTAGTTAATATTGATATGATTCTGATAGGTTGTGTAAGAAACGTTGAATGTTGGGAAGTTAATTTCGCTACATTCAACGCCATCTCGTTATGGAATTTGGTACTATGAAAAAAGGAGCAAATGATATTTTGTTTTATATTTTATTTCATGAATATAGAGAGTTAACATTCTAATATTCTTATTAATTTGTATATGTAATAAAATAGCAAACAGAACAGGGAATATTTGCAAATGTTGTTTTCTTTGCCGTCAAACAAGAATAAAACATTAAAATTTAAAACAGTGCGATACGCCGGCCCGAGTGACACAGATATAGTACAAATCCTAAAAATTCACAATTTATAATCTCTTTACTGTGGACAATGGTCATACAAGTGGTGTTTAAATAATGCAGTGTTCCCATGTCCCACCCAACTAGACACACGATAAATTATATCAACAATAATAACAAACATGTATTAACAAAATACAGACACGATTCAAATATTATTCTTTCAATTAAATTAACATAAAACGTAAAAGGTCAACAAATTAATAATATTAAATTAACTAAATATATCAACATAACTATACTATATGAATGGGATTAAGTAGGAGCAACATGTATTTCTATTTCCATTATCGTATCCTGGGCATAAAGTTACGTTAGATGCAAAATGATTTAGTTTTTAGCTATTTTAATGTTGGTACTATTTTTGTGACTAAATTATTTTTTGACAAACTATCTTTACACTGCACAAAAATGATTTAAACTTATGTCTACGCACAACAATAATTATTAAGTTTGGTGACATTTCAATTGTGTATATAGCATAATTATGATTATCGATTTAATGCTTGTAAGGAACAGAAAAAATATATAAATGCGGGCGCTAAATTTTAGCGCCTCCAGTAAATAAAATCAGAGAGAAAAATCTTGGCCCTCTTTTCAATAAAATGTTTGGAATGTCACTTTATCACAAGATTGTTTAAATACGAAACAGATGGACGCTTAGTTAACACGTAATATTAATTTGTGCTAGTTTAACATCTATTATATGTTGATATTTATGTATGAAATGGTGGTACGATATAATATTACTGTATATGATTTTTTAACAACTAATGATGTGTTTAATTCGTATTGACTAGTTTCCATTTATGCTGCCTTCGCAGTGAACAATTTTACTTTGACTCTTGTACGAAAATCTAGTAATGTATGTTATAGTAGAAAAAAAATATTTTGTATTCTCTCTCAATAATAAAACAATTACATTAGCGAGGTCCTAGTTATTAATGTTTTAATTTATGTTTATAGGCCTGATTCGCAGAAGTGGTTTAGATATGACATGGCTAGGTATATGAATTGATGGAGTTTGTACGATAATATAATATGATTGAAAACTGCAATTTAATACCTGATTCATATATAGCAGGCCTGCATTCGCCGCGAGCGAGATGTCAATAGCTGCCGCGTACGAGTAAGGGGGACGGTGATACTATGCACTTAGGTCTATTTAAGCCTACGCGTCAGCTCGGTTCATTATAATGTGAGCTCTATCTCGTCATCTGTTATCAGTACTGGAGGTGAAAGTGTGGAGTACTGGACTTGACTGGCGTGGCGTAAGTGTCAGCAACAGGCTGGGGGCGGAGCTATGGGGCGGCTGCGCAGAAAGACCTTCGTTGCTATGACGACGCCTCCTCCAAATGTTTGTGATTATATGAGACGCTACATCTATAGGTCGGAAACTTTTATACACGATGTCGCTCTCGATCGTTTTGTTTGGGTGTCGGCCAGCGTTTTATGGGACCGTATAATTTTTGTACAGGGCAGATATTTTTGTCAAATAATTAAAAATACCACTATAGTTGACAATGTATTGTTTATTAATTAAAAAATCGATTAACTTTCATAGAAATTGAATTACTATATTGTTTCATAAACTCTAAGCGTCACTACATTATAAATTGCACTAAAGATTATTCACATCATCGATACTCACACTTAATCAAAGAAGTGGTTTTATTTTGTATTCTATTTTTAAGGCAATATAAATAAATAACCGTCACGCCAAGTCCCTAGCGGGGTAGGCAGAAAGCAACGAGTGCCAAATATCTCTGTCCTTGCGAACCTTTAAAGCAATATATATATACTTTATTATTACTTTGTGACTTAAATTGGAAAATTACATAAATTTCTTGAAATGTGTGTGTATGAGTAAGTATGTGAGGGCGCGTTTGTTTGTTCGCGTTGCTTAAGTATAAAATGTTGCAGCGTTGGATTATATTGAAACCAAATTTTTGTTATTTTTTACGTTACACTAGGTTTTATACGTTTATTGATTGAACTTAACTGGTATTGGTTGTTGCTATTATAAATCGCAGAAGTTGAATAGCTATTATCTTGTAACAGCAACAAAGCGGTGGCTTGCTGTGCCGTCGGAAGCATAGAAATGCTCGTGTAAATTCGCCACAAGCTGTCATCCATTCAAGAACAGTGTTACTTAGTGTCACTGATTGCTTGGAATCTGCAATCGCATCAAGACCACATTCTACGAAACAAGAAATTCCGTTACATAAACGAATACTAAATTAACGCGCACTACTAAATTAGTATTTTCCATTTGATGTTACAGGTGTTACAGTCAAGTTTGTTTCGTATGTACAAATTCGTGACAAACCAAAGTAAAATAATTCAAGTTGTAAGGCTAGCCGCAACAAACTTTTGAACAATAATAAAAGTAGAGGTGAAATAAAAGAGAGTCCGTTCAAAATCCATACTTCGTAAAGCTGAGAGCTTCCAGCTATAAACTTTTGTTTCACTTCGGATAGAGCCTGGAGATATTCCCCCATGGGTAGCTGAAAGACGCCTGTAAGAAAGTAACCTATCTTCGCGCGAAAGATTATGTATCGGAAAATGTTGTAAAAGTGTAATATGTTGAGTACAATAAGCCACGAATTTATACCAATGTTAAATTACTGAAGTTAAAGCCTAAAGTGTGAGTCCAATTATTGCTTTGTGATTCAGTTATGTCGATTTGAATGGTAATACAAAACTGAAATAATAGTAAGTAAGTTAAATAACACCATCGATATCGATTTCAATTTCAAATGGAATTTCTCCTTGGCAGTCCATTTTTAGACAGATGTTTCATCAAGAAATCAAAAACATGATCGTTATAAAAATCAGATATAATTCAGATAGTATCTATAGAAATGTATAACAAAAAAGTTTTAGCCACACTTCAAGTAACCTCAACTGCATACATTTATGACCTATAAAGAACACAATGAAACAAAATAAATATCTTATCATTTTAAATGCTTACATAAACTAATATAAGAACAGTATATTTTGTCCTTTATCGTTTGCTTTCCGCTCAAAATATAGCTTCCAAATGTATAAAAATCAATATAGGCCCTATTGAGGATTCTTTCACTATAAGCGATCGAAGGAAAGATGGATGCGAAGATAAGTATAAATTTGTTTTAAAAAATATATAAAATAACATTTCAATGTTACTCAATAGTTCAAACAGATGGAGCATTGAGATAAAGGCAAAATAAAAACATAAAGTAATCATTTTCAGTGAGTAAGGCATTAGTTACATAGCATGGTGAGAGAACCAGTTTGAATGAAATATGTACATTATGTATGTAGGATACTCGATATCAAGAGCCACATAGAAACAAATACCACATACTCGTAATTAAAATAGTCAAATTATAGATGAACTTTTCAGTCATTTCTAAGAATCTATGAGATGTTATTATATTATCTCCAATGTAGAAACGTACTGTGTAGAACCGATTTAGAACAGCCAAAGTTATTAGATGTTATTAGGTATCAAACCTTACGAGGAGCCAATAACTAATTTTGTAGGATAACAGGTACATATTTACTCAATAATGTCCCTAATATCACACTTCAAACTTATCTGTTTCAAACTTTTATTTGTATGGTATAATATAAAGTAAAATTATGTATAATAATATACTAAGTATAATTATATGGTATAATATAAAGTATAATTCATGGAAAAAGTGTAAAACTTGCATACGGTTCGCCCGGGGAAGTACCACCGGTGCATCTATTTCTGCCGTGATTCAGTTGTTATTATAGCAATTTGTGTTTCGGTTTTAAGGGTGT
>DWQQ01000359.1:0-11967 GCA_018244775.1 Oxynetra roscius flavomaculata
CAGTCTAGCTGAATGTGTTGGAGGAACATTACCATATTTAGCAATAGGCACTAGTAAGCCGTCAGTATCATCCGGTTATTTCTTAAAGGAAATATCATTACACATCATATCTGTTTGTGCCATGTAAAATGATAATAATCATTGAAATATTAAATGAAATCACCTGTCGGAAAAAAATTGTTATATTCGAAGACTACATTTTCTTAAAATAATTAGAAACACAAATGTGAAATATATGATATGTCGTTATTTTTGCCAAGCAAATATACACTTAATTATGTATGTGAATACTTTAACGATACGGTTGTAATTATTTGAACCTTTATATTTAAAATGAAATTAGTTTTCACTCTCATATCGCAACAATATAAATACCTATTATCTAATTGCAATACGAACATAGGACTAGTAAGAAAACCTGAAATAGATAACTAAATTCAGCTAAATTAATTTGTTCCTTTGTATAGCAGGCCATAGCTCTAAAAATCAAAGGAGTCCATTAATATAATATTATATAATCATCACATGCGTTCCAAATTTCCAATTTAAACATAAAAACATTTTCTTACGTAATAACTATTTTAATTTTATTGTATTACATCCTGTGTCACATAACACTCAAAATACAATATCCAGATGGTAAAACTCAAGCTCTAAGCTGACATTTCGAGCCCGCATGACACGGGATTACCAATTGTCGCTCCCTAACTGGACCAGATGATTCAATTGAGCTAACCGTTTTAAACAAGTCAAGTGTCGACCAATTTCGCCTCTTGAAATACGCTAACACACCCGTAAGACAAATGTTTTGAAATTAGACATCCTTCGGTTAGGTGAGACACGAAATATATGCAGTTTGTTCTATATTGTAGAAAAATTAACACGATCTAAAAAAATCTAGAACAATAAACACTGAGCCTTAAATGCCGGTAGTGCCCTAAGGCTCATCACAAAAATTAAGCCCTTCCGATCGAGTACTCATATTTAATGCTTGAATATTGCAATATCGTACATAAGGACGACTAGTAAGGTCACTGATATTATGGGATATTGATTGCTTGAGGCATCTAAGATTGATAGTGATAATAACATAAGGACTAGTTTATATTGACAATCTCCTTAAATGTTTAATAAAACGTCGTACACAATACACAATTAAACAAGGATTTTTTTATGATATAATCATATTGAGAGATTATATCGATTTTTATATTTGGCTCCACATAGTAATGCGATTATTGACATACATACATATGCACATAGTTTCCATCCTCGGTAAACCATTTATCACAGCTTAAAAGATATAAGAAGATACGCTTTCATTGTAACATGAATAGAAGGCATAAATATTACCACATGGAAAGTAGCTGATCATCTGTTTAGAAAGAATGATGTATTGTATATTACATAATTATTGAATTTGATTCATTGCATTTTCGCACGAAACCGTTCGTATCTCGATGTAAATTAAATATAATCTTTCTACATTTAAACCATGCCATTAGTGTTTATAATTGTTCATTTTATATTACATAATACCGGCGGCGTCACTTTTCCTAATGAAATTAATGATTTACGGGCGAATGATTATGCATGAATTATTTCTGCAATCAACGTTCATTTATTTGCATGATTTTATATATATTTCAGAATTATTGAGGGACATTTTTATCATTATTAATCATTGGAACTGGTTGTGATTTATGTACTTTTAATTAAAATGTGTATACTGAAACACAGATGCTTTACAAATATCCTAATTATTATTTAAATTCGAATCATTTTGAGCTATATCAAATAATAAAACTAGTTTTTTAAAACTTGACGCGTGATTCTTACCCATAAATCAGTGTACAATATGAATATGTGGAATACTGTGGCTGACGGAAATGCCGTTATGGTACAAACGAAAGGAAATTTGGAAACAAATTCGCTTTCAAAACTCGGAAGACTTCGATCGGTCGTAAGTTGGCTTCCTAGTTCGCAGTCACGCGACCGTTTGCTGCTGACATTAACGTAAAATAATTAAATCGAACGCTTCCGTACGCAGGCAGCGTTATCTGGTATACACGTACAATTAATATTTGAAAGTGGGAACAAATTACCAGTGTTTTTGTGCAAGATGCTACCCGGTGTGACGAATGACGGTAATGCTAATCTTTAGTTGAGTACTTTCGTTTTGCTGTAGTCGTTTCGTGCCTATACTTCTCATAAAACTACACAGCTGAACTAAATATGCTTTTCATTGCGAAAGTGGGTTCTTATGAACTCGTGAATGGGTTTTAAGCCCAAATGGTATTACAATGATATTTCCTTTTTGTATGTTTCATCTCTCGATCATTATTTTGGGGAACTGAATAAGTAGTTAAATGAAGTCGTAAAAAAATAAACTTAAGTTTGTTAATTAAAAATGTGCGTTTCGTTTTGAAACAGTTCTATAAAAAATAAGACTTTTTTACATTTCGTGATATTCGCAGATTAGTCAATTGAATGTTATTTGCAATTATAAAACGCGTTTGCTTTCAATTCATAGCAAAATTGAAAAACATTTCCAAACAAGAAAGAAATTAAGAGACAGAACGTAAAATTACTTCTTAACTTTTCATTATTTATTGCTTATATCTTTTTAATATTTTTATTATATTGTATTAAATTTATGGTAGGCAGCAAACCTTAACTGTTTCTTATTTTCATTTCTTTATTTTGCGTCTTTTGTAATTTTGTTATAAAATTTATTGTCATATACTTTTTGTCGGTCGTTTTCATTAGAAGTCAATACAAAAAATGGACTTAAAAATTTTACGTTTGCCGATACGTGTATACCATATTATTTATATTCCACCGTAGACAAAACTAGAATATAAAAAATCCAAACATAAAAATAACTCATATACATCAATTGCAGATTCGTTTCATGGCGGTATACAAATAAAAAGTTATTTGTTGATAAACTTATGTGAATCAAAATCGTGACATGTTATTGCGAAGTAACCTTTCGATTCGCCGGCATGTAACCTACTTAACGGTCATGCGAGTTGAGGCCTAAGAAAACCTGGTTTGAAAATATTTCTCATTTATTATCGTTCAATTAATATTATAATTATATATGTTAATTATATATATATATTAATGTTATGTCGTTATTATGTTATTGCAATATGAATGTCAATGCCGTAAAATCTCGTTGAATATGCAACGAAAATAAATAATTATAGGTTAGATTTTTTATGGCATAGTTACCTATATCTACTACAATTTATAGTGTACGTCAGTATTATAAGATTTATCAGAGAAATTTTAAAAGAGTGCAATTTGGTTGACTTCAATCTAAAAGACATTTTTTTAGGTCGAAACGATATAAGACATGCGTCCAGCGGTTGTCGTCAAAAAATATGTAGTGATGTAATTGGAATAAATCGATTGAGATTTCGGCGTTCCAATAGAGGGTAGTTGATTAAAATTATTCTTTTCTTATATATAAAAGTTGAATAACTAAGAGTTTTATATATTATGTCAATATTTATATATTTAAAATGTCACCAAGGTGTATTAATACCTCACGCAGTTATGGTGACATATAAGTTATGATGAAAATTGTGTAGGTACCAATGTAATCAAAAAGAGTGCATTTAATAAAGATTAACATTAACAGTTGAACTGCAGTGAAATTCACAGGAGCAGAACATATCTAACTTACAAAATTAAATGGCAAATTCGAAACAGATACGGTAAACCGTAATGCGATATCGGTAACCCGATCCGGGCCCGTGGACGTCCGCACAATGCAAAACGTTAGTCATGAAAGGGTTAGTGGACTCTGGACGCGTTGCACTAACGCGCAACGGTATCGCTTACCTCAAATGTGATGATACCGCTCCCCGCTGGTACCGCTACCACAACACTCATTCACCACAACACACCGCCGACAACAATCGCTTAGAACAATCCCGAATCACGACCGTCGACCACCAGTTGCGCACATCGACTACACTCGCCGTGGGTACCTCAGATAAGTGAATCTAGATAATGCAAGGTAAAAGCAAGTGCCTAAAGCGGCGCACACACGACACGCGCCGGGACCAAACGCGACCCACTTCCAACTGTCACGTCTGTCTAAATGCAAGTGAACAAGGAATTTGTGCATCGAAGCAAAATAGCCGTATATTTGTTTTGTATGATGGCGGCTAAAGCGATAGTAAAGTTTTGACCGATTTATTATATAAACAAAAAATGCCTACCTGCTTTAAGGTTATATTTGCAATGTGAAGAACGGATAGGACTTGGTGCACTTTATTAAGAAAATCTCCGTCAACTGGAAAGTAACGTAAGAATGTGCGACGAGGGGTCGTTGATATTGCACTGCATTAGCAGCCAGTCACGGAATTTCTCCGTGCGCATCTACGGTCGATGACTCGATTGTCAGCCGTGAAAATTGTAACGAAGTCCTCATTTCAACGACGCTTGCCGGTGAGGTGAAATTGCCGGAATAGCTCAGAGATTCACCGACCGAAAACAAAAGAGATTTTGTTGAATGTGTTTGCTGCGTATAAAATAATTACCTCTGTTAATAGTTTTGTAAATTTTTCATATTATAATTATGCATTATTAATATATGTTTTTCTTACAATTCTTCCGCAGTTGCAGAAGAAACTGGAGCCTCACACTGGCAGGTTACTTTTTAACATGTACGAAAAAGTGTTAAAAATATATATGCACTGCAGGTTACACTAGTAATTTTTTGAGGAGACATACATTTACACATGAATATTTTCTTAGAAATAATTTAACAACATAATCTATTTCTTGGGACTAATAAGTTACTATTACTTACCTAGTATTTGAAAGTAAATCACGTTAACTTAACACTCGTACGAAATCATTATAAATATAATAGAAAGCGACAAAACTTTCAATACCTATAACACTAAAATGAAGCGCATCGAAATATTAATATAATTTATTATAACGCATTAACCAATTGCAATAATTAATTTAAAACAATCAATGGGATAGGTAAATAGACAACTAAATATAGATATTTAGATATATGTATGCATTTAGATTTCATGGAAGTATTCATATACATTTATTTAAATGATAAGTTCAAATGTTACTATTATTTCTTATTATATTAATTTTAATAATTTCGAAATAGTGACATGACCAAATTACAAGAAATTCAATATCAACATTACAAAAAGGAATGTTAACTCTAACACATATTAATTTGTACATACACTTTTTAATTATCTCATTTGAAATGGTTAATTTACTTAACAATCTAAATCTTTTCGCCGGCCGATGAAAGTGAAAATGTACAATTTAAATTCTATTCACTTTCATGAAATATACTTTTATGCTACTTTTATTATACTAAGTAGAAAGTAAATTAAAATGTTACGATTTGTGCACTTCGCATATGTGTGCATACAATTACAATGTAATTTCTTAGAAAAGATGTTATATTTGTGCAAGCTTAAGATGGAAATATTTTTAATATTCTAAGATGTTCAAATCACTTAGATGGTGATTAAGTAACGCGACTATATCACTGATGCATTTTGGCCGGTAGACAGTGTTTGATTGATTGAATTTTGAGGTGAATTGTCTTTTACCTTGGTCAATGAAAGACCAGTTGAAAATATTATTTTTCTAATAACAAATTCGCTCATATCTATGCAGCTATATACATATATGTTATGTACCGTTTTATTTCATTTTACTACAGCACTTTTAATTACCTTAGCCTGTGGACGCCTGAAATACCAGGAGTATCACATGCGCATTGCCCAACCTTTAAAAACTCTTCAGTGCTCACTTGAAACACCCCATACTTTAGTCTGCCGGGAATATATTGGCAGGGAGCTCATTGCACAACCGAAGCGTTCGTGGGAGGAAATTTCGAATTTTTAGAGGCAAGAAAGCAATAAATTATAATGCATATATCGCTGATATAGTTGGGAGTATCAGGTGCTGTAACCACATGCAGTAAATAGAGTATGTGTATATTTCAAATAAAATTTTAACCCTTTCTATACATCTTTCTACATATACATTCTTTCAGTATATTTACACTTGAGGCATTACGAATACACCAGAGCAATAAATAGCATTCTTGAGACTAATTTAACACATAACCCGACGCTTATTTCAAATTTCATATAAATAGTTACTTATAAATTTGAATGTAAAGCACCAAATGATAACTCAACAATTTTTACAGAAAAGGAGATAATTTTAATTTTCAATAATTTGGTAATAAGTAGTGCGCATTAATTGTCACCTGATCTATAGTGTTTTATTACGATGGACCATCTTTCTTGAAATACGACTGGATCAAGTTCTGTACGAATTATAAGGACACACTGATCCCTGGCCGTAATGAAGAGATAAGAGATTAATACATCCAAATGCAGCGTAGGCATTCAGAAATAGTTATAAATTCATAATACCAGAATAGTTTAACTTCATATAGAGTTTGTACGGCAGCAACGATTAGTAGGTACACGTGTCACAATTAATTAATTAAATACTATTATTATATTACATCAGAAACCCGTTGCTCCAGGAAAACTACAGAACCAACTATAAAACCAGTTTAAACATCGTCATTTGATTACACGTACAATTCCACAATTTACCATGTCACTATATTCGATGGTGACCATAATGTAGGATTAACAGTGAGACTACGACCCACTTTGTATATTTCTTACACGTTCAGGACATGTTATTACAAACTGAAGCGTAGTAAATAATATCATATGTTTTGACGATAATTATCCTAACCCCATCGAAAAGAAATTGATGTAAAGTGATTTTTAACCGCGTCAGGTAAGTACCGTAATCGGATAATTGCACTTTCCATCTAGCCGTTACAATCCATAGCCTTCAATATTTTCTTTTTCAGGGCGACGCAATGATCGTAAGTATTTACACCATGAGTATGATTTCTTTGTGGGTGGGTGTCACATATTGCATCAAGGTTTATCTTCACCATTATAAATAATCCGTATCATCGCTAATGCGCTATTGTAAAACGCGGTGGAGTATGCTCCAGAATCGCCATAGTTGTGAACGGCAGCAGTAGGATATAAAAATAACTGCAGCCCAATTGGAAAATCAATCTGTAATTGTGATACCAATAATTATCCAAAACAAAAGAGAATAATGGTCACGTTAACATTACTACGAATTCCGCTATCTTAAGTCCACATTCTCATTACGTCTCGCGGAAGATTTTCATATAGTTGCTCGTAATCCTCATTAGTAACTCATTCTGTTTTCATATCTCGTGCCGATGTGCCATTGTATTTAGGGTAGCGTCGCGACACCTCCAATCGATATACTATATCAACGACCGTCCAATCTAGTGACGAGATTCGAGACATTAATGGGCGGAGCCATGTCGAACACCCCTGCCCCATTACCAAATCTAGCTGAGCTCAACTCGCCAGCCCCAATCGAAGAACCATTAAAGCTAACAAGCAGCAAAGAAGATGCTGAAAAAAATTATAATTATCACAACAATACGCTATATAAATATTATCGATTGAAAATATGGTCATAACTAATTGTTTCCAATTAGCAGTTAAAACTTAATATTCTATTATCATTTTATCTCTCGGATTTATCTGTTATGATATTAAACAACTTGTTCAGCTAAGATTTTTGATGTAGCTACATTAAAATTACTGAGTATCTGTTATATCATAGACAAAACACCATCAAACCTATTTCAGTCTTATTTAGTTTCCTAATCCAGTTACCAAACAAATTAGGTAACCGAATAGACCAAAGCAGCTAAATTGTTTGCAAGTTCTAATAGACAACACGTAATGATATATTACCTTTCAAATACCTGTACAGGACGAAATAGTTTAAAACCCAAGAAACACTATGTAAACTAGTCTCACCCTCTCTTAGTCATTTGCTCCACTTTCTCCGAGCAGCTGCTGTCGGCAATAGCAGCAAAATTTCTTAATGTTTATTGCTTTGTTTTAATTAAAAATACTTCTTTAAAGTTATAATTAAGCAAATTATTTGGAAAACAATCATGATGTGATGGACTTTCAAGACTTTTAGTTATGTACACAAATTTAAGACTAGGTTATATATTTAACAAACAAGGATTTTTTCCTTTTTAAAAATTATTATATTTTTCTTTTAATAATTTGAATGAATTGTATAAATAACAAACTAAAACGCGGAACACTTTATTACATAATTATGTATAATTTATTACATAGTCTTAATCTAAAAGGAAGGTAGCTTGACTATATGCGGGGGAAGTTTTAAGAACTTATACATAGTGACATTTACATCACAATACATTAGGTATATTTTTCACACCCTGCCAAAAATACTGTATTGAATCTAAAACATGAAATATTTTAGTCCGTTGAATGATAAATCAAAACATTATCTGTTCTTCATTTTGTCACTTTAGTTGAGTGCCATTATCCGGATTACTAGGTATTTAGATAATTTTACCATTTCCGTGCAATTAACACCTATTGACACAACGGCTACGTCATATTAACTCTGTATCGCCAAGATAAAGTTATTTATATGTAGGTATCCACTGGAGTTAGTTAAGGAACTGAAAAAACGGGTTTTGTTCAATTTAAAAATGACTATGCGTACGAGTCGCTATGTTGACTTGAAAAAAGCCTAAGTGTTTGCTTAAGCACTGTGTTCAAGTCTAACAGTAGCAATTATGGAAATAAGTGCAGCAGAAATAGAATTAACCTCCGCGGAATAACTTAGGAAGATGGCTCCACCGCCAAACAAAGTCATTAAGGGATAACTCAACTCTCACTCGACATTAGCTGTTTACTTTTTATTTAATTTTAGTCATAAATATTAGACACTTTCTCATATTTGGATAAATAAAGGTACGTTTTAAGTAACTGTATATAAACATTATAACCTAAAAATTATAATAATATAGTTATAGTGGAAAGTCACCAGAACGTAAATTACTGTAAGTTTTAATTAAATGTTAACTATTAATATTTAATTCTTAAAGCGCCTCTGACATTTATAATATAATAAAAATTTGGAATGCTAAAAATAATAGATATCTAGGTAGCTATGACAATTAACACTCAGTCGTCACTGGTAATTATAACATGTTTCATATTGCTGCAGTATTAATTAAGACAAATTAATTAAATATTTCAATGCCTTATAACAGTGATAGAAGTTTTTACTTATCTAAAGAAAACAGTAAATATAAATTTTTTTGACTATCCTACTTGCGGACACAGCACTTATTGTCCATTTGCAAGGAAGGCTTAATACAGTGATACTAGTGAATTTAAGTTGATTTATGATTTACCGTTCAACTAGTATACAGTTCGCAAAATATAAATTGTTAGCAGACAAGTGGTAAACCAAAAAAAAAATGGAATATAGGTATTTTTACATTTGTAAACGTATAGCGCTCGATAAAGTACTTAAAAACTCTCAAAGAAAGTCATGTTCAGGATGGATTTAGATACGTTGAGTTGAAGAGTGTGTGTGGTATTGTTTAATAAAGGAACGAAAGAATTCCCATTAATTATAGACCAGGAATATGTCTGTATTCGTTTTTTAATCCAATCTCTGTAGGATCATGTCAAAACACTACAATACAAAATGGGCTGCAAAATATCTATGAGATTGAAACGTTTGAAAAAAATTAAGAAAGTAATTTCTGCAGTGACAAAGCTCGTTCTTCTTCTTCGATAGTAAAAGCAAAATATTAGTAATAGCAATGTTTAGAATATGTTTTCTCAATACCTATGTATGTATGTACATACCTGTGTTCACAATGCGGTTTTCTAAAACTACACAGGTAGGTACTCAGATTCGCGCGTCTGCCCTAACCGCAGACCGCAGTTTTATGATACGATACTCATTACCTTCAGTTACCTACAAGCGATAGTAAAAAGTGAATGTATTACTTATGCAAATAGTTTTCATTTCATTCCAGCGGTTATATCATCGCCTTGTACGCCACCGTTACCTAAAGTCGACAATTAAATTACTTTGCAATGAGAATTTTCATATCCATAAACAATTTTAATTTTAGAACGTGGAAAGACAAAATAAATTAGAAAGCGAGAATAATAAAAGATTCCTTGCCTACCTTGTTAAAATATGCCTGGCCGACTATGTTAGAATCTACGTTTTTTTGCAAAGATATTTTGTGTTTATATTTAGATTTCTTATGTGTTATTAGGGATATTAGGTAAGACACTTTGATCTGAACAAACTCGATAGCTGTATGTAGGTATAAGTAAAAAAATGCACCGGGTATTGTTTTCTTTTGCTGCATTCGATTAGGTACATTCTACGCATGCAAATTTAACCAAAGCCAATCTGGTGCCAACAATACAACATATGTATGATATCCGAGTAGATTTTTGCATAAAATGATTTATTAATCTATTTAATTATTTCAAATAAGAAGAGAAAATATAAAAGAAAGATGTTTGTACTAGCATACGGTCTGAGACAGATACCCAGGAAAACCATAGACTGAATCTAAGATTATTTTTAAATGACAAAGATAAGATAAAGTGACTATCTGAGTTGTAATTATTTATGGTGCCATAATAAAGTGGGAACTGAGTTAAGTAAAACCCAAGTGTTATTATGAGCATAACAGATTTATTACACCATTCCCTTGTAATTGTGTCTGGTCTCGTGTCATACGGCTAATAAGAATTGAATTATGATTTTAAGTAGAATTTTTTCTGTAGTCATCTACTGTATGTATCATATGCATAATTAACATTATAATAGCAAACGTTTCTAACAGATATGATGCTACTCCTAAGGTCATGAGTCTTTACGTGTCTGCCTATCAAACCCTTTGAATCTCAATAGTAAGATATATTCAGACATATTATGATTGCTAAAGCTGCTCTTCCTGAGCGTCTTTCATGAGTGAACCGTTATACAGATCAGCCAGGCAATAAGAACGTATCAAATCGCGTCAGTGGCCGGCTGCCGGGAAAATCAAATAATAAGAGGACCTGTAAATAAAGCAAACACTCCAGCGGCTAAACAAAAAAAAAACCGTTATACAGATTATGATGAAAATTATTAAGGAGACAATTTGCACTCCAAGATCATAAACCATATCTATAATAATATTTTTTTCTTCTTGCCTAATTTAGATTTCACAACACTAGTAAAATTCTAATCGAATTTCTCGAGTATAGAGGGTTATTTATAAATACAATTTCCTTATGCACGATGAGGATAAATTATTTAATTGTTATAATTACAATATTCAGTGCATCGAAAATTCTGCAACACATTATGTAGGAAACATGACGTAAATAGCAAGGTTTAACCATCTTCTTTAATTTAGGTTAACAAACGCCTAATTACGACATATTGTTCGACACGTGACGACGGTAGGCAGTTTCGCAATATTAACCTAAAAATAATAGGTATACATCTCCGTGTTATCAGAGAAGTCAAACATGCTACGCTTGTGATGATGCTGAAACAAGGTTGTACTAAAAACACTCATTTATAAAGCCTATCAGAATGTTCTGGATACTTCAATATATTACCGAGATGTTACTCCGCTTTATCACGTCATACTTCATAAATAAGCAGAGACACTGCATATCGCGTAACAAATTTCAAATGAATCTTATGGTACACGTGATAGAGTAAATAAGAAAACTAAATAGAAGGAAAGGAATAATTGAATTTAGTATAACAAGGACGTTCCCAAAAAGAAATGTTATTGTTATTATTACAACAATATAATTTGACTAATAATTATATTTGCTATGAAATTGGACGTAGGGGCCGACCAAATAGGTGAGATATTGGCTGATGGGGGAGTCAAGGGCCTCCGAAACCGGCGTGTATGCATGAGGAGACTGATGAATGTAGATGAAGCACGTCAGGTTTGTAAGGACAGAGATGTTTGGCACTCGGTGCTCTCTGCCTACC
>DWQQ01000360.1:0-11962 GCA_018244775.1 Oxynetra roscius flavomaculata
CCCGCTGCGCTTAGCGGACGGAGCGGCGACACTGCTGCCTAGTGCTGCCTGCTTACATTTTACTACACACTTATGTAATGTACCTAATGCGTTTAGTGGACAGTGCGGTAGTATTACAACTGTTATATGCTATGTAGAATTGTTATATAAGTGGAATTTCCAAATTTTGAACTTTTAGAGCTGCGTAACGAGAGCGGGAATGCACGGGAACTGATAACGTCAGTACATATGCAGTTATTACTAGCATTATACGTTCTGCCATTGTGCACGGGTCCCTCGCCAGTTAACATAAGAGCCGGTAATGGATGTTAAGCTTATATAAAATAGGTGAAAGCAAAAGTTAGTGCATCAGTATCTGATGGTTTATCAACGCGAATGATATGATAGCAGTTTCAAGAATACGTTAGTTTATTTATTGATTTGTTTGGAATCGAAGGACCGCTGTTGCCGGTGTGGGTACAAGTCTGGGCACACCTCCGCTAAGACGCGCGGCGCTTGCCGCGGCACGGACGCCGTCTATCGACACTTCGCACCCGGCGCTTAGAGATGGACGATTATCGATAATCTAATTGACTATTATTTTCATGTTATATAAGTGTAATACTCTCTCTCTAGTAAATATTAATATACATTTTTATGGCTGGCCCGTTGGTCAAGTAAGTGGTTAGTGAATCAGACAGCTTTCTTGTCTTTCGTCTTTGTCTTTGGCAAACAATTAATTTAGAATACATAATAGTACCAGCAGTCTAGGCACCGACTAAATGACAATGGCGATGGTATGGTCGCAGTGGTGTCGTTCTAAATGCTGTGGTAGACACACTAATACCGTACTCGTAGATATATATTTTTCAATGAAATCCTTAGCGCGAACATGAAACCTACGAAATCTGTGTATAGCAATAAAGTTCTGCACTAAAAACAAACTAAAAGTCGGGTGGATGGACCAACCATTAGTGATTGTCAATTGTTTTTCCTTATCATAGCATTCGAAATATTGATTTTTTGACCTATCGTGAGCAGCGGTTAAATAGAAAAGTAAGGTACATTAATAAGTATTAACATTAAGTAATCATTTTTGCAAACCACAGAGCTTCATACATGTTTCGTGACATCGATATCGACATGCGTACCCTAGAGCTGACACCTCAGAGAATATATTACTCCGTGCCACCGAATCTAATCACGATCTGACGGATTAATATCTGCTATCCACCGTGTGTACCGGCCCTAACCGGCGGCCATTGCTCGCAATTACATTAATACCTCCACTCGTTACTGCACACCCTGTTCCGTACGAATAAGGTTAAAATCGGCGTGTTGTCGGTGTTACATAAGTTTGTAGTGCAAAATATTGAGTGGGTGCCCGGGGCAATTCGGAAGATTTATTATAATACCTGAGTCTTGTTTAAACTGATGTTTAATGTAGGGACTTGTCGGATTACTGTGAGCCGGTTTAATGATGGAGTGATAGATGACTGTTATATAATCGAATTAACGAGCATTGCCCTAGGATATTGATTTCGGCGGGTACTTTGCTGCGAACTGAAATTATATGTACCTAATACCCATTTACTTTTCGCGTATGAAATTGGACATCATAAGGATAAAAAAACACTAGAAGGTTTGGCGGAATAGTCAAAAACGTATTTAAATAAAATGTTGTTAATAAGTTCTTTAACGTTCTCTCTTTTCTGTTTCTTATTGTATAGTAGTATTTAATGTATTACTGTACACTTCGTTGGTGCAACCTTTAAATAAATAAATAAAGAAATGTATCGTTTTTTTTCTGTATGTTTTTTTATACTTCGAATGGTAAACACGATACAGATAAATATAAGAAAAAAAGAACACTAGCAAAATATAGTGTTGCCAATGGTAAACTGTCGTCTTACTGGATTTTATTCTGACAGAAGACGCGTGTCCGTTAGCACAAAGATAATAATAGTAGTAACATTTTGGGAAAGGTTATACATCATCATTCTTATTGAAAACTATATGAACGTCGACACGATTAACCCGCAGTCGACCGTATTTGTATATATGTGATCCTATTTCTACGTTGGAGATAGACTAGCATTTATTGCGATCCTGTCCGATGGAAAGCGTAGATGCATCATAGGATGGAACAAGCATGTCTAAGAGAACTATTCAAGCTTGCCTTGAAAAGTTCCACATTATATTTGTCTGGGAACGTAGACACCGGCAGTAAAGTTGCGATCTGCTTTTTACTTAACAATAAATATCACACACCTGTTTTTGCTGTAATTTATTTCATTTAAAACTGTTGATCTATAATGCGAACAAAGTAGGCGTTAACATAGTGACCAAGTACGCCGATGTCGAGTTTTAACCGTTCAGAAATATCTCTGAGAACTGAAAAGAGTTGTTCAAAATTGTGCATTGAATATTCCATTGACACTGACAAAAGTTTAACCATAGAATTGCCTTTAGTCTGTTGTGTTTTGACTTTCGGCACGTACATAAAGTAATTCTGACACGTTTCAAAAAGTCAAAATTTTAGCCCATAGACGTCAACTGCTATACATAAGATAAAAGATCATCGTGAGTTAAGGTGTTGTTTGGGGATGGTCATTTTAAAATATTCACATAAATCTAATCCTTTAATACTCATTATATTAAAACTTGTAAACTTTTCCGCTGAATGTTCTCGAATACGCGGCAACGGTAATCCGTCTCTCATAACAGTGTATCCGTCTAGAAACTTATCCTCATAAAAAAGATTTTGCGGAGCCAACAAAAGGTGGAAATTTTTATCCGAAACGAGCACCTGCTTCGCTCGACAACTTCGAACTTTCAAACTTCGCCCGAACTTCGGTTAAACTTCGATGAAACTCCGCGCCGGATGCTGTTATCGGCCGGAAGCGCTTTAGGCGACTTCCTGTTTTGACGGACGTGAAAAAACGATACCTAATGTAGTTTTGGAAGAGAGGTCGTTTAAGAAGTATTAATTTTGATAAGGCGTTATATATTTTCATTGTGTGATTTTGACATTAGAAAATTTCATTATACTTCGCGCAAATTACAATTATATTTTAATTGGTTACATAATTTTTGTTTAAATTTAATATTGGTCTAGGGACTAATATTTTCAAAATTTAGTAATATTACTTAGTTATATGGTAATGCAAGTTTTACAAGCATTTAATTGTATTATTGTTTATTTTAATACATACACACATACTAATGTCATGCTAGTTTCTCGTTTTATTTCATTAAAGTTGTAGTGTATATTCGTTTTTGAAAGATAACTTTTACATGGCATTTTAGGAATTATCTATAAAACTTTTTATTTAATTTTCCTATAATAGCTTCTTATAATTTCTTAATACATACTCATATACTGTTGTTATACATAATAGTAAGTACATGTACAATGTGTACCTACATATGTATATGTATTTGAAAACAAATTGTCTTAAATGAGCATTTTAAATACAAAATTAATTAAGATTGTGTTTGTATTAATGCTTATTAGTACTTTGGGTTTGTTAATACATCTCCTTTCCGTCTTGATATTTATGTTTATGCAATTTAAATAAGCTCTCTGCTATATTTCCAGTTCCCGCTTTGTCAGCGCGCACACGAGTTCAACAAGTTTATTATCCCCCAGAACACCTCGACGGGGTTGGTAAAAAATGGCCCTCTTCACTCTTCACGTTCGCCAGAACTTTTAAGAAATTTTCACTCTCTTATAATTTCCTATTTATAAGGGTTATTCACGAAATGGAAAACAAATGAGGCATGCATACATTATAGTCAGCACTTGAAACATGAGGCGGTTCAACTGAGTTCTAGTTCGTAGCCGTCAAAAATAATGAAATTGATACCTAGTGAGATAATTCTTCTTCAATACAAGTAAAATCACCTATTACTTTAATTAGGTACAAAATATTAAAAGATGTAGAGCATAGTATGGACAACTGTATGATTTGCCACGTTGCCAAGATCGGACTGAAACCAGCGCCCAGGTTCAAAACTTATGCTGTGGCCGACCGTTTTTGCTGTGAACTATGTTGCACCATGGATCAATGTTATTTATATGTCAGAGGACCATATTACGTTACAAAATTATATTTTATGTATTTACTGCCATGATTTTTTTGTTGTTTGTGTTTGGATTCTATTTACATTTATTTATGTAATAAAAATAATGACATACTCGAATGCAATGAAATGTTTCAATTATGCAATGCAATATGAATTAATAAATATAACATGTTTTGAAGAAATTTCAATTTATTTTCTTTTAAAACAGACAGCAGAAAATTTACTTATATTTCACGGCAAATTACGGGCCCTGAATTCACTGGAGGAAAATTACCGAGAAGCTCAAGTGCAGTTGGCGAATGGTTTCGAATTCAAACAATACTCGCAAAAAACAGGCGCTCCTTACAATTTCAAGAAGGCATTCACACCTTCGGCGAAGCACCTCACAAACCTGTCACCTCCACGACTGACTTCCAACCTCCTCACCAATTCGCACTGACAATTATTACAACACTTAATACGAAGAAATAAAGTTTGCTTTTCACTGAATCGACTGCAGAACTACATTGGTTTTTGTATATTTAATTTTCGTTCGCAACGAAATGCTTGTGACATTAAGTAAATGAGGAAATTAACGAAACATTTCAAGAATGGACCCACATTCTTTACACAATATAATTTTTTACGCAATTATGAGTTTAAGAAATATGTATATATACTACATTTTAAAATTATTTTCATATAAAAATAATAATAAATAATTTATGATAATGACTACTTTTAGAAATAATGTATAATACTTACTATCTATGTTGTACCGTTAGTACAGTGGTTAGTAGAACTGACTGCTGTGTCTGAGATTGTGGGGTCATTTAGTTTCCGGAACAAATGTTTATGTGATGGCTAACATTTGCTATTTGAGTATGTATTTAAATATTAGTTATCACTTTCCTGGACTGCACGGTACCGCATGGCTCTGCCTGGCTTATGATCGTGCCGTGTCTATTGTACATTATAACATAATATAAACATTGCATTATACATTATAACAGTATTATTATTCACTTATGAGTAGTAATAATAACAAGCAGTTGCTGATGATGCCTTGTAATTTATGGAATATGTTTCGTAGAGTGTATTATCAATATTCAATGATCGAAATTTTAAAAAAGGCGTTTTAAAATTAGAACCCAGGTACCAAAGTTCGTTTTTTGCTTATGGTTTATTTTGCTGGTATTTATCTGTGCTTCCATTGTTGTCAACATACACTGCTGAGTTTAAAGCCACTCTGTTATAAAAGATATAACAATATCATCAAGCGGTGCGAGTTATTAACGAGTGTCGACACCTCCGCCGCCGTGTCGACGAAAACACTTTTAAAAGTTCCACCGCATTATTAATAGGTTTCTACGTAGACGACCTCTTAGTGAGGGGAGTGACTGTATATAAGTAAATTTCATACACTCCTCTGTATAACCTGCAAATATATTATCACTTTACGAGTATAGTATAAATTTGAAAACCAACGAATAAACGTCTGTTAATTTTATTCCTGCCTTCATAGATGTTTACGAGCAGACGAGGTAAAGGAGAAAGAAGACGAGCAATACAAAAGAAAATTTTAGTTCATATATCAAATAAAATATGAGACGTTGCTAAGTATTGTCCAAAATAATTTTGCATTATTTTTGTCGCTTCTAATATTATCAATACCTATTTTACAAAGCATACACGCTCAAAAGAGTCTTGATCCATCGTGTAAGTATCGAACGTAAGCTTTATATTTTTAGAGCTATAACAAATAACCAATTTCTATTCCACAAACAAAAATTATCAAAACAAGTTGTTTCCACTATAAGGGGACGCGTGAATAGCTAATCTTCACTCCTATTGTTGTGCTCGAAAGGTAGATCAATGAAATAACTCGGTCCAAATTATATTTCATCAGCTATTAATTATTATATATTTATTACTTTTTGACTGCTAATTATTATTATATTATTTATTAATATTATATTCATTTACTTTTTATTAATTATATTATATTCGATATTAGAATTATGTGATACGTGCCCTATTTTATATTAAAACTCGGAATTCCATAAACAATATTAATGTATCGATATCGATATAATCCTGGACAGGAGTCATCACGCAGCCTGAAACACCTTACAGCGATGTAAAAATTAAGAAAGAGAGATTTTTAAAAGTCAGAGGCGACGGCCGAGTTAGTGACGCCACATTAATTCCCTGTCGATTACTTCGCATTTCATTTCTTCGAAGTTTGTAAAAAATGTACCTGAAACTTGCTACTAATGATCGAGGAATGACGAGCTGTTCGGTGCGGCGGCTAGCGGATACAATGGATAGATGTTAGTAATGTCGGGGCTATAAGAAATTGTGTTTGTTTATATGTGGAATGTAATTTTAAGAACAATAATAATCATATTTTACGACGAAAACGCACACGGTTCTACAAGTTTCTTTGACGTGAAGCCGTTGTTGGTATAACCATTTGTTTTGGTTTGAAGAGTGTAGTTACCAGTCCACATATATGAACACTATAGGCAACCATCTCAATCCGCAAAAGCAGCAATACTTTTGTATTCTTACACTTAATACCGCTGCATGCCCCTTTTTTTTCTTAACATGAAAAACGGTTATCTGATCCAAAACTACGCATAGTCTGTAATCTGATAATGAAAATAGACGGTCAATAATATTAATACGTATACTCCTATAAATTACAGGCATATAGAAAATACTAATCACACACAAAGAATAAACACGTGTTGGTCCCAAATAGTACTCAAACCCTCTCGCTTAGTAGTTAGGTGAACCATTGGACTACAGGACTGAAACTGAACCACTGGACTGAGTCAGTTATGCTAGGTTTTTGCGCGTTAACCTAAAGTTATCCTATACAATCTTTTATGGGTTGAATTTAAAAGGTATCTAATCTTAGAAGCCTACTTTTTTTAGGTTTTAAGTTATCTCCATATATTTTTTTTACAAAATCGGTTCAGTTACTTTAAGCATCAAAAAGCAACAGAAGGACTGATGGATATATAAGCCTACAGACGGACAAAGTTGCTACTTATTGCATACCTCGAGTACTTATGGATATAGTACACAACCGCAGAATTCTTGTAAATTTCGTTTCAGCTTGACAAATTGGAGCAAGGTTTACGACCTTTCGAACTCTGTGATTTTTGAACGAAAACTATTTCTGGTCAATATTTGATTTATAAACCCTTTCAATGCTAATAATTACGTCGACACGTCAGTCTAATCTTGTTTTAACAAACAACGACACATCACTAAAGAAGCTCTCGTATTTGTAATAACGAAAAGTAGGTAAGTACACACACATAATGTTAACGTCCAAAAAGTGACATTTAAGAAAATGTAATAAACAAAAGAGGGGCAGTCGCGAGTGCAAAGGTCGCGACGTGAACAAATCAACGTCGCAGTCGCTTACCGCCGGCTGAGTTTTCAATTTGTGCCGTCTCACCGTAAGTGCGGCGTGTGTTCTGTGTGCCAGTACGAGCGAGCTACGAACACGAAACAAATATATTACGTTATTTTAGACAGAACCAAATGGTTTTGGTGATTAAATGTGAACTTGTCATTCATTATAATAAATTCGTTATCGTATTTTCTAATTTCACCCAGTATATAAATAGCAATGTCATTTTTTAAATGTTTATAAAGCGATGCTGAAAAGTGAGACACTGACAGCTTATATATCAATAACTTATATATCAATAAAAAAAATGCGTGAAACGAGAAAAAATATTCGAACATTCTGTTTTGGGCTCAAAAATATCTAAAATTTTATTGTAGCGCTATGTATGTATTTTTATGTATAGAGTTATCTGCTATGCACCTAGTAAGTTCCACAGCTGGGGGGGACTAGTTCTTGCAACTGCATATAATAAAATGTGTAGTGTAGCAATCGTTTTGTAAATTATTATATTGCCGGATCCGAAGTTAAGTAGCTCTAAGTTGAGTGCATCCGAGCTGACAGTGTGCACTAATGATAATTTATCTGCTCGCATCGTCTACTGCACTGGAACGCATCTACTGTAGCTCTACGGGATATAAACTAAATTTTATGTAACTACCTGTGAAGACCGTGCTATTATATTACTTTTAAACTTGTACTTGGGCACTTAAATAATTCATATTTCCATTTACTATTTTAAAATGAATATCGAACAAAATCCTGCAGTGTTGTGAAATTTATCTGGTCCGCTCTCCTCTCTACCTCACTCCGCTCATAAAATAATCTGCTTAAGTACATGGCTAGTTAAATAAAACAATTTGTTCGGAACGCATATTGAAAAGGACTCATACGTGAATATTATTCAGTCTGTCTCCACTATCAATTGGCATAAGTACATTTTTCGAATGTTAAGCGTTAATGAAAATAATTTTTAATGGCTATTTTTCTAAATGAATTATGTTGAAATAAGTATTTACCATTGCTACAATATTTCGAACAACGAACAGATATCTATGAAGAGATGTGACCAGTCCCAAAACCGTACTTGCAACATATTGCAATGCAATCAACATAGTAACGGTAGCACCAAATCGTTAATTAGAATCATAATTATTTACACAATATATCAATGTTAACAAACTTAAAAATCATAACTGATCATAGACATACATACACGCCTAAAATTATCTTAATATAATAAATATTATTGTATGCTTAAAACATCACAAACTGATAAAATAGATTGCTTTATCAAAGCAGAAATATATTTCGCCCCTCTCATTTTCCATTTCCGGACGTATAAATCCGGTAAAGAGCGAGTATCAATAACTTAATAACAGCGAGGTGAATAGCAGTTTGATAATGTCGTAAAAGATCGGCGGCCATCTTGAGATCGCGTAAACCTCTCAGGGGCTTCTCAATAATCCGGACAATAAAGAAAAATTCCATCCCCTTTATGAAGAGGTAAGTCCTCGACAAATTGTGTCCAATAAAGACTGTGGAGTAGCTGTTCGCTCGTTTTGTTTTCTGCCAGGAACTTAAAATACACGATAAAATTTTACCATACTTTACGTAAGATGAATAATGCTTTTGGGGAAAATAGACCATATGCCGTCACGTTGCAGCGTTGCGAATCAATAAGAGTAATACAGTACTTTTCTGTACACTTGTAAATCTATTTTTACTGTGGTCTAACTATTTCAATGTATGATCTTGGACTTTTTAATAATTAGAATACGGTAAATAACTTCCAATTGAAAACACTACGGTTTTAAAATTTAAATATATAGCACAATGTATACCGAGTCATTTAACGATAATATTTTGTGTAATGTACCTGTGTTCGGCTGTGTGGTCCGCGCTGTTCCCCCAGCGCCGGCGCTTGCCGCGGACGAGCGTGCAGGTAAGAACGCATAAGTGGATTGCCTTTCCGCTTTACATGCAAATATTTTGTGCAAACGTCCCGTCTCCTTCGTATTCCTATCTTTATGCGCGCCATTTGAAATTCTGAAATGTGTAGCTACGTATATTCGTATGATATCTTTGATTTGCTTTTATGATTACATTGTACGAATAGCATTGAAATGGATGATTTGTTTGTCACTTTTTCGAGTGTTCCTTATGTTTTAAGATTTTAACAATGACTATTTACTGATTTGTTTCACTTATAATAAGTATTTGTTCTAAATAATTAGAAGAAAATAAGCCTATTCGTGAAATTGATTATATTTTTAAGTCACAATTATAAGGTTATATTCTCGGGAATGTGATAGCCCTGAAAGTTACTAGAACAGTCGTTTCATGATCTGAAAGTTTTTCAATTACTATCGCTAGTTAATAATTTATTTGAAGCTGTTTTTTGATTCTCATAGGAAGTTGATTAAAATTTGTGAAGAACACCCATAACATACACGCGATTGGTGAAAATTGATTACGTTTTACGTGGTCAGGATTAGAATGAGGAGAGCATTAAATGCAAATAAGTATGTATAAAACATATTTCCGAAGACGGCATGTTATGGATAAAGGTCTTAAAAAAATAAAATAACTAGGTATCGAATAGGAGTTATAATGGCGCATAATCTTGACGGATGATACGATCTCCTGCACCGGATGCTGGATCATGGATGATGGATCGGAGGTAGATTTCGCCGTTGAATGGAGCCCGATCTGCGTTTTTGTATGAGGATTATTATGAGTATATTTGTGATGGTCCTACCGTGTACGCGGTTGACGTTCCTATATACATACATAAATGAATGAATTATTTTTTATGTCTTTAAATGATAAGTTCAGACACCGAAGTACCTATTTATCGTTTCACCATCGGATACAGTTCATTTCTGAATGAAAAGTTTTAAGCATATACTATTAGAAGAAAGTGGGTGGAAGAGCAAGTCTTACCAGCCTCCATAGGCCTTAAAGAATATTGTAGCATGAGTAATTTTATCATCGTGACCAGTGATGTTCTATTTTAAGACAGTCATATCTTCAGTATTTTTTAATTGAACAGCGTCGTAAAAACTCTCTTAATTATGGGGACTAAAATGGGAATAATAAATTATAATCTAACCCGGGTTACAATTTACATATTATTATATTTTACTTAAACGAAATCTGATAATGTTCTTCTTAACCCAAACATGTACATCTGATCTATACCAGTACATCTGATAAATTTGTTTTTAATCCTCATAAATTGTTCATAAGCAAGATATAGAGATGAAACTTAAATCGGGTAAAAAAACGTAGGCGCTTTATAGAAATAAGAACTAAAATGTTAAAAGAAACAGTGAACAACAGAGCGATATTTCTCCCGCATCGAATGTAAGTCACCTGGCCTGCCTCGACGCCTCTTGGCGCACAATACCTTAAATACCGGCTATAATGAGATTAGTTAAAGCCGTCCGTCTGGCCAAGATCCGCTCGAGCCGTTGCGTCCAAGTGAGGAATTGCAAATGGACTGTTTTGTTTTATACATAATTCGACTAAGTATAATAAAACATATTGACGACTTTATATGTAAATTTATCTGCATTGGATTCATTGTATGTTACTTACATTTGCTTATCGATTTGATATAAATTACAGTTTCGATAAAAATCAAAACTATCATAAGCTTTACAATATGGTTCTCGAAATTTTAACGTGCCTCCTTTATAGTATAAAATTAAAATAATATTACATTTAATGTAATTTAAATTATTATGTTTGCTCTATCTTTATCAGCAGTCTTACATTTTTGTATTACAGTTTTCTAGAGGCAGCTCTTCAGGTATGCCATTGTTTTAGGTAAAGATTTCCTGAAGTAAAGAAGTATTAAAACAGGAAATGACATATATCTACGAAAAACTAGCTTGTACAGCTCTTTGCAATAATTGAATCTTTGAATTACTACCGCTTTCAGCTTATGATTTGTGCTCAGACATTAAGGTACACTCACACTGATGTGCTCGGCGCGAGATTAGCCGCGAAGTAATGATGAGACTTTATTAGCCTCGCGCTCTGGCTCTGTGGCAAAAGAGCGTTAGCCAATGGATTCGGAATTGTCAGAATGTTATAACGAAATTCCAACTTAGCTATTTTTATATATTTTTTAGTTGTACATACAAATAACACTAAATAAAATTATTGTATTGTTAAAATTGAATGGGTAATTTTTCTTGAAAAGTTAGCAATTTAAAAATGTTTGTTTTGGAATAAGGACAATTTTTAAGGGTTTTATCAGAGCAAAAATTTGATAATAAGTTTTACTAGTAATTATAATTATGGAATAGCCATTTATGCAGGTGTTCATACTGCCTACTCGTACCAGAAAAGAAAATTTATTGGTAAATAAATAAATAAAAATAACCGTCACGTCAGGTCTCTAGCGGGGTAGGCAGAGAGCACCGAATGCCAAACATCTCTGTCCTTACAAACCTGACGTGCTTCATCTACATTCAT
>DWQQ01000361.1:0-11959 GCA_018244775.1 Oxynetra roscius flavomaculata
TTTTCTACATGGCCCTCTGTTTTTGAAACTGCGGCCCTCCAAGCAAAAAAGGTTGTTCACCCCTGACCTAAACAATAGCGATAAATATATAAAAAAACTTTAACCTTGTTGATTTTGTAATATGCGTGCAGGACAAAAATATATTTACTTGAACAGTTGTAATATACGTCCTTCAACTTAATTGTATTGACTCAAAGCGCAGCGCATCGTTTTGTGACATATTATTATTGTTACTGCCTGGTTCCATTTGAAGCTGGATGTAGATGGTGATATATATAAATATTTATCTGCTGGACTGGTTGCACATTAAAGCACGCGACCTGCACGCCCGTTACCGCTTCCATGACACGAACGAATCCTGTTTCGCTGTTGTCAAGGGCTCCCCGATCGCCGATCACGCGACGGAATGATAATCAAATGATTGTAAATATCCAATCGCGAGATTTTATACCGACCTAGATCCACACAACTGGCAACGCGCCCGCGTTTTGTTTTTCTAAGGACATGGGAAACCGTCTATCATTTTTCACTGTTATTACACCACTGAGATTTATAAATTTAACATCGCAATTTTATCGTGGAGACTTGCGCGTCGGTATTGCAACTGAAGTTTTTGGCTAGAAAATGTTATATGTACTTTTTATACAAATGTGATGAAATACTTTTTTCATTTTAATATTGGATCAGCACCTGATGGTGAGTCATTTTGTTATGTTATGTCAGAACGGGCTACCGCTGCAACTTTCTTGTATTCGACTATTAAGCACATGTATTTTTTCTCGACGCATTATGAGGATGCTTCTCCGTATGCTAGAGCGTTTTTCGCGGCGTCTTATAGCTTCAAGGCGTCCTATATCGTTTCTATTTTATATTAGATGTACATATTTAAAGCGGACCCCAAAACATGCGACATGACTTTACAATAATCAATGCGAAGAAAAACAAAAAAAAGATGGTAGTAATCTCCCCTAGCGCGTGTTAAGCGCATACATTTTTGTTTTAAACAGATATTTCTTTGATTTCCTGGTAAATTTAGAAAAAGCTTCAAAATGATAATTCCTTAAGATCTATGGTTAATTGATTAAACCCGTTATGTTAAAAAGAATCTGTATAAGCGGCCTATTCAAATATAGAATCTTATATTAATTGATTTATTAATTTGTATTCAACTGTTAATGGATTTAATAGTGTATTAAGAATATGGGTGTAGTAGTATTACTGACACACAAGGCCGTCGCGCCCGGAAATATACCGCTGATAAATCACTTTTACAGCATTTTGTAGAGATTTTAGTTTTTATAACTGAGAGACATCTAAAAATATTTTGAATAATTTAATAATTTGTTTGGCCTATTGCCTTTGTTGTGTTTAGTTTTTAATGCGTTTAAATTTAAATGCGTTTTTTTATTATGCCACAAACTTTAGAGAACATTCATGAAGACTACCGACATTATGCTATATGTCACCATTGATTTATACGGATTTTTTATTGAGAATACATTCTTTTGTAATTTCATCTATATTAAAAAACCATTGTTCTGCTGTCACTTGAATAAAACAACGACTTACCTTTTTTTCGTCGCGTATTATAATTTATTTTCTTATCTAGTTATCCACCATTTCGATATTTCGCACATTAATTATAATTGGAACCGCGCCAAAAGTTAGAATATCCGGAGCAATCTGTCGATTTTACGGCTATGCGACTAATGCTGTAAATTTTTAGTAATAATAATAAAACAAAATTTATTCTAAAACCCATTATCGGAAAGTAAATAAACATGTATTTAGGTGTGCCTGTCCCATATTTGTTTACGATGTATAAATATTTCATTTTCTGATATATTCTTAGCATCATATATTTCTTATATGATTGTTTGGTAAAACGGTTACTTAATACCACCATTCAAGTAAGTGTACCATTACTAAAATCACAGTCGACGGCTCAGGGAAGGCTTTTTGCCTACGCCTACGCTGTTATATCTATCGATATTGATTTATAAAGACATTGTATGAATCAAGATTTGGTTCGATGACTCTTATCGTAACGTTAGGATACCTACTTGAATACATTTATATAATGCTTTTAAAATGCTCGTTGCTTGAATATATTGTACCACATAACAATTCAACTTTGCCCTAATATTATGGAACTGATTTCACAAAATTAATCTCATTACGAATAATATTACCGACCTACGTATACAGTTTAAATACATTTTCATTCTGATCTATAATAACCAAGATCGTGCGTTGGCATTGCGGACTTTTTTATTTAATTTCCTTGAGAAATATTATGCAGATAGTCCTCCATGATGCCGCTAAGACATTTGAATATTCGGCGTCAAAGTTAAATTAATTGCGGAAATGTATGTAATTTTATATTACTAAATGAAGTGCGTCATGTGAACACGTGTGTCTTGTGAATGTTACGCCCTATACACATTAAAATTAAATAATAGCTCAAGGCCCACGTTATTTCTGTTCTATATAACACCGTTCCGTTGACCGTTACTCGCTTTTCCTCAGCTAATTAATCTCGGCCCGTCACATAGTTATCACATAAATGTCGCCGTAATAAAGCTGATATCCAAATCGATTAAAAGTTTATTGCAAAATAAATATGGTAGCTACGTGTATTGTTACTTAATATATTCTATTTTTATCACAGTCATATAATGTAAACATTCTTTACTTTCGTGGACTGTGGTATACACTTTATTAGTGATTTTTTTGTGCTATGCAAGACATACGACGCAAAACTCATTGAAGAAAACTCTATATATTTAAACACAATTTTATGTTAAATCACATTGATGAATGATGCACAATATTGTATTATAAATATTAGACCGTTGTTGGATAAATTGGTCCTAGTTGAGGTCTGACATGAATCTATGAGCTTATCACCTAGGTTCTTACGGACACGCTAATTGCTTCATTTATGGCCATCATTATTTTCTTATTGCTCCTTTCACTATCATTTAATGCCTTGAAGCATTCTTTAGCGGTCACTCCTTGGTGATGATGAGAGCAATGTAAGCATCATGAATAAATAAACAAGACAAAGACATGTTTTATTCAATAGACAATTCAATCTATTTATTAATTGTAATGTAAAAAGTAATTCGCAAACACACATTACAAATAACATTTCTGAATCGATTGAATGATTTTTGGACCTTGGCGAAAAAGCAGAGAACAGAGAAAAAAGAGAGATCTCGCTATCAACAGTAGATCCTATATACTAATAGGTATATCTTAAAACCAATAACATAAAATTATCATTTAAATGAAACCAAAATTATAGCCGTTTACATTGTTTATACGTTTTAAAAGAATACACCTTACAAGACAACAACCTGTTTTTAAGCGTTCCCTAACAATTTTTAACAGATTTTCCTTTCAACTTTATTGCTAATACTACTTAATATAGCTAATATTACAACCATATCTGATTCCACTGTAAACTATGCAAAATTTAAATGTAAACGATTTAAAAAAAAAAGACAACTCATATAAAGTCACTCAATATAAAAGCAATAATAAACTTAATTTATACCGTCGACTGTATCATTCCATTTTAATATCACAAGCTAATGCACATGTGACCGTATGATTGCATACTATTATAGTGTGTACGCTTCCATTACAAGTCGCATTGGAAGTAGTAGGTGTACGCCATTCAGATATATCAAGGCTCTACACTGCTCCTCGCTGCGAGTTGGCCGATTCGAATATCTTGTGCGTTTAAATTCGATTAGTATTTTAAAAACAATAAACATTTTATTATATCGTATGGCGAAACCGCTTTGATATAAAGGAAGTTGATATTCTAGTTCTCTGTTGTTTAACGAGTTATTACAATTTTGTTATTTTTTGTTTTTTGTTATTGTTCTTAGTGTAAATTTTCCGAATTTAAATTTTTGTTATCGGTTTTTTAAGTTGAAATATAACGTTTTTAATTATCATTATGTCATTCACAAACTTAACATTCTTAAACATGACATATTGCGTTTTGAAACTAGCCCTGAACGTATCCTAACTGAATATTTCTCATACGCATTTATGAAAGTGAATGCAGGATTAAGTTGCACAAGATCATGTTATAAACTCATAGGGTAAATATGTGAGGATTTATCGTTGATATTTAATTGGCGTTGGCCCTAATACGTGACGGGTGATTGACAAACTGCGGGCTCTGCAGATCCAAGTTCGAATTGATATTCCATAAATCGTAACACAAATTAAACGCATATCGGATTTAGGCTTGTCGTGTTCGTGCACAGGTCCATGTATCAATGTTATTTGAGGTTTTTGTCCACTATTTGCACATGCTCTCATGCTAGTTGTATGTTTGGACGTAAATTCAAAAGCAGCCAAACTTTATTTTCTAGACATATGTCAATAATTTGTATTTTGCTTTTCTACAATATTTTTACATGTTTCGGTTAATAATAAATAAATAAAATAAATAACCGTCACGCCAGGTCCCTAGCGGGGTAGGCAGAGAGCACCGAGTGACGTACATCTCTGTCCTTACAAACCTGACGGTTAATAATATCTATGGAACTCAATTACTATAGACAAAAAGCTGTCCTATCAGTTCTACTATACTGTTAAAAAAAACTGTATGTTATTAATCATCGAGTCCGTCTTGCGAGATGTGAATAATGAGCTAAATAAATGTTGGTGCGTTCAATTATAATAATTTAAACTTATATATATATGATTGTCACAAAACGATTCATCAATGTCAGAAACTTTTCACATGAAATATTAATGGCAATAAATTTATAGTTTGAACGGTTCAAAATCTAATCAATAATTAATGTCACAAACACGATTATCTTTTTTAAAGTGCAACATAAATTATATTTATTTGAACACTAGTGGGAGAATTGCATGCTACCCTAAAAATACTAAGTACAAGTACCACAGGATGGCTTTATCGGGAAGAAATCGATTTCTAGCAAGCCTTCTCTGGGTAGCAACAGTGTAAAAATCGATCAATGGAAATTTAAGGAATCATAGAAAATGAAAATAATGTAATATAAATATGTGGATGTTTGACGCAAAATCCATTTTTACAGATCAAAACAAAAGCCAGCTTACTGTCCGTTGGATTGAACTGACACATCCTTGGCTGATGAGTATTGATTCATTCGAGTACAACTATTTTTTTATAAAACTGAGATCTGTACCAAACCAGACTAAGAATCCTCAACTTGCATAAGATGCTGCATTCATGTCATTTATTAAGAGAAAGACACCTGTGAACAGCCCTCACCATGAACTAATAGTTCGATTACAATTTTAATCGACTGCTTATACGATTCCTAATAAGTCCATCTAAACAATTCCCGTTAATAAACGAAAACGTTTAGATATGAATGTTAAACTAATTCAAAGGTTATTAACATTAAACTAATTTTCATAGAATCATATTAAATAAATATAATGTGTGGCATATAATTGGTAGCGCGCCCATTATTAATTAGGCGTTATGACTCTTTCCCGGAGGAAATCGAAACGAATTGGCTGTCATAGTAAAATTGTTCCGCCTCTATATAATTAACCTCGTTTTTAACGCACGACACATTCCTCCTGTGAACTTATGAACTAACTTATGTTGCCTGTTCCTCCTCATAACAGGTGATCGATGATGATACAGCTGATTCGATCCTCTTGCTGATATTTGAGTGCCCGTCACATCTGAACTAAGAAGACAAGACATAAAACTGATACAAAATATAATGTAATGCAATCATATTTTTACAAAAACATATTTCATGGAAAATATTTTTGGATTCAAGTATTGGGTTATTTTTATTACCATTTCACAGAGACTTTCGTTAATTAATTACTTTACATTAATTTACTATTGTCCGTTCTTCTATATCTACTATATGTAAAGGACGAAATAGTTTGAAAGAATAGAATTCCTAGAGTGTAATCCTTAACAGAGAACTGTGTTCGACGACGTTTAAATACAGAACAAGTTCTGAAGATATTCGCGCGCTCAGTAATAAAAACTGTTGGCATTCATGGAATTCAACTTGTTGTGATTACGATAAATATACAGCTTAACCTTTGAACAAAACTGTCGAATTAACATAACACCCAAGCCGCTGAACACACATATACATAAAACTTTAATATACATAACGTGTAAAGTTGATAAAACCAACCGACCGACTGGTTTTTCGCCAGCTCAGAAATACATTCTCGCAAGTGCATTTGATAAAGAAGCTTCACTGACCCCCGGTCCTATCGCTTCGTATCGCTACCGTTCGACTCAATAACAATTTGTCGGCGTCGACCGTTGGCCAGAGATAAAGGTGGCGGTACCTTGAAGTGTCCAAACATCAGCTAAGCACTCAAAGGAAACTGTTATCTATGCAACGATGAATAAATCATTGCAAATAAATAACACCGGAGGATGATCGTGAAATAAATAAAATCATAAATAATAACATTTACAACGATAATAATAATCATCGTAACGATCATAAATTAAAAGCTATCACAGGGATTCATTTAATAGTGTTATTTTTAGTGTATATGTATATGCAATTGTTTTTGTATCAGAAGCTATTAAAATGACGTAAAACGACATATTATGTATCTATGTATACATATTTAATACACATCAATGATTCTTTAATAGCCTGATAATGTAATTCAAAGTCATTATATTTTAGATAATGTCGTAGCAAAATTCAAATCCATATCGTTTATATTGGATCAGTCAAAATGGGTGTTTTAGTGTGCTCTAATATATTTCAGTTTTATAAGTATATTTTGTTATAATAGTACTTAAAAGTGTCCTATTGAACGCAATTGTTTGAGCAATGCCAAAACTGTTTTAATTAATATTTAAATATTGGCGCTATGAGTGTAGCTTCGTTCAAGGCTTTCAAAAAGGCCATCAACTTGTTTTATCTTGAAATTTCAAATTGAAAATTCTAAATCCTACATTTTAGATCCCATTCCGATCCTATTGATATATATAGTACATATAAGCACCGATATCCCATTTCGGATATAAACTGTAAATACCTATGAAATAAATATATGGAAAATGCCGTGGTAAATACCTATTCCATATATATTATATTTGTGGCCTATGCCAAGAGGGGGTCCTAATCTATTTAACTCTCAGCCCTTCGTTACCCCCTCCCACTTTATACACACCTAAAATTACCAGTCAATATCGCTCGGGCATTACGAAAACAATCTTGACACCGCATAATTTGTAGTTATATTATTATACACGTTTGCATTTATGATTTACAAGTGTGATGTGACCGAATGGTGTGGGTGTGGCGGAAAGTGAAAGCAACATGCTCGACACTGCTCTGTCAATACTGGTACTCGTTACATGTCCATTCAACATCGTTGGTTTGGCTTACGATCTTGTAATGTGTAAGTGCATCAAGCAGTAACATTTTGCGTGTTTTATATGAGCCTGAGCGTTCAGCGGATTGGATTTCGTGTGAGATCTTATAAAATGTGACTGGAATCCGACAAGCGTTATTGTATTCATAATTGCATCACAAAAACGGCTACGGTATTATCATTAGAATTAATTAATTAATTAATAAATATAATAAAATGATTAAAAAAAACAATGATTATATCGTTTTCTTGATTAAAGTATTTGAAAATGTTGTGAAATTTAGCATGTCATATACGCTACAATATGTGTAATATATTACACTATGTTGCTAAAATTCTTATGCACTTGATATGTCAGCAGTCTGATACTGGATTACGTAACTCGCGTTGCCTGTTCGTACACAGTGACTACAAAATGTCAGTTTTCCAGTAAGGTAAAAGTAAAGTAATTCTGTCATAGAATCTCTGAGCAAATTTGCCGCCGTGTCGCGCGCTCCGTTTGATCTACGGACAGAATGTAATTAAAGAATTAATGATCTGTTAGGCGGAGGCTGTTTTATCGCAATTAAGTGTGCGCTATCGATCGACCCAGTTGCGTTGTCTGTGCACTAATTCACAAGTTCCAGGCCTTCGGACACGTCTGCTTGCGTTTGATTTTAGCGAGCACTAAATTGACCGCCGGGGTCGACGTTGCAATTTTAATATACGTTTCAGTATTAAGCAATCTCTTAACACTAATTTCTTTCGTAAGATGTTCAGTCTTAGCTACGCATCAATACTGCAACTCAGTTTTCAATAACTTCACTGTTTTGTTACGAAGCGAAAAAGTCAATATCAATAATAAAATTATCAGAGTGATATTAAGTAGATAATCCATTTTAAATTGACATATTATTAAGTGTAATTTTACGTCTATAAAACCCATTTTAAAATAAATTGCTTGATATATAAAAGTATTATAAGTCCACCAAAGCAAATTTTATAAAATCGTACAATAATTATTAAATTATTTAATGCCACCTCAAAGTATACAAATTAAATAATTGCTGAAGTATATCTATGAAATAACACTGGGATAAAACCTACAGATGCTTAGTCGAGGAAAATACATATGTGTGCAAAGAGATATTCTGTATACATATATTCTGCGACAGGTTTGGCAAAGAGATAGTATCACGATATTTAAGAACTTTTAAAGCTCATAACGGGTTTATTGTTACAAGGTTTCGGCAGGCAAGGTGCAGGCGGCAGGTACAGGCTATGGAAGAGTTAAATTCACGAAGTCGTAAGTGGATTCGTATGAGTCGAGTGCGTATACATACATACATATGTATATACATACATTTACACGTTTACATGATTTACTATACTGAAATGCATGACGGTTAAAACTACGTGTTCAGAATTGCGCTTGTAATTGACGTTGGATACCCCTGTTGAAAGCTGGCTATGCAGATAAAAAATACGTCACATTACATGTTATAAATGAATTATTAAACCATTTTCTTCAAAAACATATCGTGTACTAAGAAACTATAAATGATAAAGGTACGTATGTAGGTATATGCAAATAATGGAACACCCACATTTTTTCACATTATATCTTTATGACCTAGACTGAATAAAAATATATTAATTAATTTTCAATTGTTATAATTTTTTGATATTACAATTGTATTTGATCATTAATTTATGTAATTAAATTGTAAGAACAATATCTTTACCTGACGTAAAAACTGTAATCCTATCTCTACGAAGGTAAAATGTTGGCGGCTGTTTCTATTATTACTATCACTTCATAGCAAATCGCTTTTCCATGTGGTGCCTTTAGTTATCTATTTTCAGCTTTTCAGTAATCTATTTGTCTGCTACAAATTTATTATGGCATAAAACATATTTTAAGGAACGGCAATTTTCCATTGTTTACCAACACTTTCGGTCACACAACACTCTATGTACAGATCCAATTGCTTTCGAAAACATGATGTGCGCTAACAACAATCAAGCAAACAACATTAGGACGAAACTCCTAAATAGCACGCAAGGCTAATGGCGGCATACAATGGAGGCGTCAATAAGAATCCCACATTCTTTGCCCGTCTGTAACCTGATTAAAGACACTGGGCTACTGGCAATTCCGCTCGATATATTCCTAGAATTCTGGAACGGGAATACCAAGAATTTCTGTCCATTATTGTCTTATATTCTCTCAATTTTTTAGGTACTACATTTTACTAAGCAACTGCCTCTGCCCTACTGAAGATTTGATTCCTAGTCAGAACAGTATTGTTTCTTTACAGTATGCACACATGTGAGCATGCAAATGTATGCAATGCCCACATTTCACTTACGCAAATAGAAACAGACGGTGGGTATACCGATCGGTCATACACAGCATAGATTTTTTTAGAATGGCTTAATGATATTTTTCTGCTATAAATATTTATTTTAAATGAATTCGATGATTGCACATTATCAATAAATTTCGTATGAACATTTGAAGATCAATACTATTAATAATCATTATTATTAGATGGCATAAACATAAAATGCTTCACACACAAAGATGATTGCATTTAAATATTAGTTTTTATCGTTAGCTTAGTTAGAGATCTCAGTTGTCATTATTATGAACATTTAAGCAAATCTCCTCCCATAATTGTGCCCTCCTCCGAAGTTCTTACTCCAGTATACTTCTTTACACAAAAGACGATATATCTATATACAACAGACGTTGTGGTTTAGTCTAGGAACACGGCAAATCATAGTCATGTTTCACAGGAAAAATATCGCAAGAACCTCATGAACGAGTGATCCTTAATTTGACGTTGATTACTAATTTAAAAAGATTCCTACAATTTTAAACGCTGCCTATGGCATTCATTGGTGATAGATAATTTTAATTAAACGGCAAAAAACATTTGTCATCAACTGTATATGGCAAAGTTTGATTGAATTATTGAATATAATAGCTAGTATTGTGGCGATGAACCTAGAAAGTTGTATTACCAAATGGATACTTTTGAATACAGAAAAACTAAAATCGATCTATCGCTTATAACGAAATGAACACAAACGAAGCCGCCTCTATAACTAGTAGGTAATAAAGCGGAATGTCCATATACAGCGCAGTAAACGGACTCAGATTAAGCTGTTTGCCGTTGCCGTAAAGCTAATATTTGAGATCTCACAAACGGGTCACGCAAAGACGCTCCGTCGGCCATTTGCAAGTGCAAATTTTCCGAGATAAAAATAATCTTAACAACAGGCTTAATTAAGATTATGTGATAAACACGCCAAGCAATAAATTAAGTTTACGACTCTGCGATGAAAACAATATTTGGAGGTATATGTGAAAGTCGCTCTTGACCGAGAGATATTATATAAAATGTACAACACATAACATATGAGTTAGTAGTAACATCGTTTTAAGTATTTACAATGTTCAAGACGTCCTATTGTTCTCTGCTGTCGACTTCAGATATACTCGTACATATGTGCCGCAGGTAACTTCAGATTAGACGTGTAATATCATGTAAATTATTCTTTGGTGTAAACTTTTGGTGTAAATAATTTCAAAACAATCCATACCGTGGCCTGTATTATTTGATAAAATGTAGATGGACTGTAATATAAAACGTGTAAATGAGGATTCATAATTAACATCTCCATTCCATATCCGTTAGTATTCCGGTACAGTTAAAACCGTTGTGCAATGTCCTAAAATTCTTCCATTGTTTTTGTTTATTGCAGCCGGAATTGAGTAATAAATGTGGAACTGTGCGGTTTGGAACTATCGCAGTTAGTTATATTTTCCATAGCAGGGAAATCAAGAGCCTATAACGCTGGTGCGTTTGTGACTTGGAAATAATTTCCCAGTTAAACCAGCACCGTCCTTGGTCATCCTTCTTATCTCAATGAAAAATATGAGTAGAACATTTTCGCAAACACTTCAGTGCTAAAGAGGATATGGTGTCCAATCGACTAGGTAACAATTGTTAATGCTTGGTGTTTTTTTTATATCTTTAAAGGGTTAGTCAGTTTCCTTTCTTGTTGCAATTTGAATGGTGAAATAACAATCGCATTTTGACGTAATGCCACATAAAACCTACATACACACATATATGAAAAGTGTTGTTATACATAAAAGCTAACAAGGTCTCCGGTTACACCGGGGGAGTATCTTATTTTGTCCATAAAAAGGAAAGACCACTGGAGTTTTGTACATTCGGTTTGTATGTATGTATGTAATTCAACGAAAAAAAACAATAATTGCTTGAGTTTTACCCGCATAACGTTCCAAACGTAAATGCATAAAGAGGATGTAAGGATGTATATATATATATATATATATATATATATGTATGTATATGGGTTTAGTGCCAGAAGCGTGCTCGTCGCGACCCTGCCGGCCCATTAGGCCGCAATTCTAGACCGAAAGCGTACCGCAGTGCTGGCTAGGGCGTTCCCCCGAGGCGACGCGTACCGGCCCGTCCCCGCCGGTACGAAATGTGGTGTAAGCGGCGATGGGGACCGCCACCCGTCACGCAGGACCCGA
>DWQQ01000362.1:0-11953 GCA_018244775.1 Oxynetra roscius flavomaculata
TTGTAAACATTTCTCATCTATGTAAATACCAATCTACTTATAACACGGGTCGACATCGTTTTTTAGTGGGAACCTTTATCAATAAAATAATTACTCCACTGTAGGATATTGGTCGTCATCTCTCGAGAAATCTCGGCTACGGTAAAGGCCTATCGAAATGGCCAATGCGGTTCAATCTACTTCACAAGCATTATGAACAATTTGTGGCATGCGTATTTCTTTGTTCAGCTACTCATAATTTGATGATTGTGTTTGTAACTGCAACTAGATGTGATAACTTTTTACAGTTTTCGGGTCCCGATTGCATTTACATTCGACCTTGCCCTTTTGCGAGTCAGGATATTTTACGAGGGCGCAATTTTAACGAAGTACCCTTAGCGTGTGTGGTAGGTCGAGAACGATCGGAAGTAGATAAAGCGGTACTATTACTATATAATTAAAATATGATAGCATACAGTAAAGAAAATCAATTTTAACGTGTAAAGGACATCATTGAGATTCAGTTGTGATTAAATCACGTCTTTTTGGATGAATAATGCGGAAAATAAGGTTCCAATTTTTTGTCGCTATAATTTCCAACACCGTATTTTCGAACCTTACTAACGCATGAAGCGATATAAATATCCTTTATTGCGTCGTTTTAAATTGTATTTGTTTTTCGGCTTCTGAATTTCGCGTGATACTTTTGTACCGTACTTTGATATACCGTGGCCATTTTGTCTTTGTTCGAAGCCACCCGACTCCCTGTCTCTCTCCACTATTCAATTGCGTCTGTCTACCTACCTTCGCCTCCCCCTATGAAACCCCCCCTTAGACTCACCTCATTTTTCGCCCAGCAGAATTTTAAACTGTCTGTACATGCGCACCAGTCACCCTCTTCAAAGTTTCGCAGTACGAAATATTAAACTTTTTATAATATTGTAAATATTACTCATCATCTCATTTCTAATAAGCATTCTTATGATGGACAGATGATGATGCAACGTTATGATTTGTAAGTTATTTTCGTTGTACAATAATAAAAATATGTTTTTTTTTACAAAACGGCTAACAATGTTTACTGAGTCTCTCAATCAAATAAGACATTTAGAACAGAATATTAGTAGAGGTCAGTCACTTGTTGCTGCGTCCTTCCCCGGATATCTGGAACCAACCCTTTAGAGACTGTAGGACAGCTAGTGTTAAACCAGTTAATATTACTCGTCAATAAGACGCAGTCACAATATACTCGTGATAAAGATAAAAATCCACAATTCCCGCTGTCTGCCGCCATTCCCCTTTCAAGTACATGCGCACTTGCTGTTGACTCCTCAGGTCCCCGCTCGACACCACCCTACAATAAACCAATAAAACCCCCACAATATCATTTCTATCATAACCAAGCTTAAGAACGCACAAGTGTTTTGCAATTGTATAAGAGCGTATTGTATTCGTGCTATAGTTCAAGGTGACAAGTGCTTGTGATGAATGGTAAGATTATTTGCTTATTTGTGTAGTTAGGGACAAGTCGGTAATAATTGTCCATGGTCGTGACCGGGAATGCAGAAACACTCCATTTTATTAAGAGTTTTCTCAATGCTCAGTTCTTATGTATATGTTCCAAATTGTATGTTAGTGAAATTTTTTATCTGAATGCAACAATCGTTTATGGGTATTTAATACATGCATTTTCTTTTGGCACACGGTGCTAACTGCCTACCCCGGTAGGGACCTGGCGTGACGGTTGTCTGTTTGTACATTTATTTTCTTAAAGGAATTAAGTAAATAAGTTAAAAGCTCTATTTGAGTTTTAAATGAATATACTCGTAATTCAATAATAAAATGTATGCTTAAACATTTTTTCTCAATAAACCTTAGGGAATCATTAAAATGTTCTAACTGCACCAGACGCCGCACCCCTTCCCTGGTTACATGACAAGCCGTGAAGGCACACGCAGAATAGAAAAATATGGAAATGTTATATTCTATAGGGATACCAATTTATAGGGCGTTTGCTGAGTTTGATAAATTATTTATAATAGGATCTTATGGTTAGTCAATTGTCACTTTCATTGGTATTATTTCAATTTTGTAGAATGATGATGGAATATATTCTAGAATGTGTTGTCGATTCGCTCCCGCTCCCTCACTCCTACCGACCTACCCTTGCCCCCTGCCCCCTGCCGCCTTCCCCCCTCTATCTACCTGTCTGCACCCAGTCCACTTCCCCCGGCTAACCGGCCCGCACCTGCCTCCCTCCACTTTATTTAATTGAGAGGGGTGTAATTGGCAGTGGAAATAAATAAGTCTGGCATGGTAACGGTAGCAACACTCGAAGCGGCGCATGTTTGTTACATTTTTATCAATTGGTTCGGAATTACGGTGAGATAACATTTTATTGGAGTGATATTTTGCTAAAAATCAGAGAAACCGGGACGAGTGAGTTATATTCCATGCAATAGACATTTGACCTTGAACCTATCTTTAAAGCAATATTTTTTTTAAACTAGGATTGGGGTGTGGGAACTAGGATTGGAACTCCCCTAAGCCGAAAGCAAAATTCGTACCCTTTTTTCCTATCATTGCGAACAAATTTATTGTATTATGAACATTGAAAGCACTCAACTAACGACAAATAAAACAGACCCCTGTGTTCTGGAGTCGCTACACAAGTAGACATTAACCGTGAAAGTGTGCTCGAGAAGTTCACGGTTAATGATAATGATAGAAGGCTCATATCAACACCCCTAAAAGTATAGTAATATTTTTATGAGGGGATGATAAGTTGTGCTATTTTGTAGTTTGAGCTATTCTTATTTTCTTAACATTTGGAAATAAAGACTCCATAAAATGGACCAAAAAATATTAAAGGCCTAGTCATATTAAATTTAGTTACAAATAATGTTCAATAATGACATCTTTATATTATTGACATAGAGTTTATGCTTGTCTAAATACTACTTTATATATTTAAAATAGAAAAAAATATTTTTGTGTATTTTATATATTAGTAGGACAGAGGTGTTTGGCACTCGGTGCTCTCTGCCTACCCCGCTAGGGACCTGGCGTGACGGTTATTTATTTTATTTATTTTTATTCATATTTATCACCTTGTATATTTTTGAGAGTCTTACAATACGATCCAAAACATAATATTTTTTTTGTTTCAATTAATTTATCGCTGCTCATATTGTTTCCGTGAATGCTAACCTTTAGTTTGTCTTCAACTATATAAAGGCATCAATTTGATCATTATACATTAAAACAAGAAATTTCTTCATGAAATAAGCAGTTCTGTGCGCCATTGTGTTTCTTCTTTATTGTGTATGTCTCTCAATGTATCATGTACATAAATTAAAAAATAAAAATAAAATGTATATGTCAACAGAAAATGTAGTACCCCAAACATAAGTTTATTCACAGTCGGAACAACTCGTTACAAATAAGGAAACGCTGACATAAACCATGTGGCCGCTGGATCTCAGATGTGCTTCTTAGAAATCTTCATAGTTCCCAGTTCTTGTCAAACACATTGTGCAACAGTCCACAGTTTGCAATTCTATATCCAACTTTAAATATTGCCATAGTTATGCATTTTTATCCTCACATCTTATCCATGTCCAGCGGCAGTATGCTTCATACTAATGATTCCTAATATAATACATATATAGTTCAAAATAAAATTTGTAAAATTTGTACTATTAACTTTTTATTGAAAACTACATTCCCATAATTAAATAGATGTTTTCATTTATCTTTTTGGTTATCGATATTGTCTTTTGCATTCAAAATCCGCTAGCTATATATGGTTAAAAAAATTTCAAGTTACATAAATCGCCATAAATTAAAAAAAATATGTGAAACCCAAACAAAATATTATATTTATTCCCACAAATAAACTATAATTTTTTAACTAACATATGAAATAAAAAAATCCGTCAAATTTTGACAATTAGTAACACACCATAGAATTATTAGAGGTCAATGATCTTAATAAAACAAGACTGCAGTGCACATATAGTGAGTCAGGGCGGCACATACATATTTTCATCATGTCATAATATGTTGAGAACACACACATACAATGTGAATTTGTAATACTATAAATGTAAAAACATTAAAATTACAATTGATAAAATATAATGGGATTTCTTTCTGCATTGTAATTGAGACATTTAATGTTCCATTTTAAATAATAATTGTAGTATTCTAATTGCCAACATCAGTAATTGTCCTAATTTGAATAATGTCGTTATTATTAAAATAAGCATTTCGATGTAAGAACAATGTGTAACCCGCCATATTCGAATGAATACTGGCTGCAGTGAATCATACCGACCGTTATTGGCATTGGATCTAAAAGTGAAAGTCCCAATGCACTTACAGACATCAGAAGCTTGAAACATAATGATTATGTGCCCTACTTGTACAACACTTTAAATATTATTTATTGAACATGAATAAACATTATTTTCACCCCATTGTTAATTTAAACAGTTAAAATATACAAAAAAATATCAAGTGTCATCACCGACTAGCATTCATTCATATTTGTCATAATATATCCATTAAAGTCATGCGTCCTTCCTTACCCGGTTCCCTTTTAGTTTTATTAATTTTTTTAACGACATTAGTACTGACAGAACATCAACCACGCCATTGACAAAACCAATAGCCATAGCTGACAGTGACGTCTTACCATCGGGCTTCTCACCTGACTGTGTCCATGCTTAGTTTATAGAAAAAAAAAAAGATGCATTATAATAACCATCTTTGGTGTGTATTCTTATATGAATCGGTTTTCATACAGATATTGTTTATGGTGATCAATGTTTTTAAATTAAAATTATTTACTCTATGCGGCTGAGAAATTTCTGTTTCACTGACAAATTATAAAACTAGCATGAATAGCAATTACTCATTACATATGATAAACATCTGTTTGTCCAAAAGGTGTATAATTTTTTATTATTATAATCAATCGCGTTCAAAATATTAAAGTGAAGTTAGGCGAAGTAATTTATTTAAGGTTACTATTATAAAACAACAAAATTAGAATATTGTAACATGTAAAGGACAAAAGCCAGCCTACTGTTCGTTTTGAATTTTGTGCATAATGGCCGCACATTGAGTCAACAATATTGTCTCTTCAGTTATATTATATACTGCATTGGGTACTCACAACTTTCTATGCATTGTGTTCCATAGACAACAGAATAATACGCTGCAGCTGACGTCGATTTGTTTGAACCATCATGAGCATAGAAACAACACTGATGTGAAATTGAACACTTGTCAAATAAATCAACGGATCATGGCACCCCCGATTTTCGACGAAAACTTCAAACAAAACGCAAGTCAAACAGAGAAAACTAATCCATTGATGATAACTTATGTAACATGAATGAAATTACAAATTCTTTAAATACAAACACAACACAAAGTTGTGTAAGCATTGAATCAAACAACAAGCTATATTTACATCCGAGGCGAATCATGCTGTAGGTACAAATGTAATGAAGATAAGTAAGTTCTGTTTTTAATAAGAAATGTTATCGAGGGTATTGTGTGTGAGACGTATATGTAACTACCTATACAAGATATTTACAATTGTGATTCACTGGCATAAAGAACAATAATCATTTTATTAAAATATGGATACGCATCACTTTGATGTTCATTTGTTTTTAGATATTTTTAATTCAGCGATCGTCCCTTGCAGCCTGCAATAACATAATCAATAAACCGCACGAATAGCGCTAATTTTACCTGTGATAATTTGAGACAAAACGTAAATATTGCATTTGTTTTATTATGTTAGTAAAATGTGTTTAGCTCTTATATATGTGCATCTATAATAGTAAAATATCAGTAATAAAATTTACGAGTAAGATATGTCTGGCAAAATATCTCTTCCAAAGAACTATATATATTAATATTTATATTGATCCTTGGAAAACATATTTTTGGTTTTATCAATTTTTCCAATCCATTTCCAAACTTGTGTTAGTACTGTGTGTTTTATTTGCCATCGCTATACCTAGAACGGTAAATAAAAGGCATAGCTAATAAATGAAGCCCTAAGAATGGTTTACACAAGAGTGGGAGTTAGATCTGGTTTGAATATTACCGCCGCATAGGTACTTAGTTACAAGTTTGCGTTAGTGTAAATGTATTATAAAACTTTAATACCATTCATTGTCTATACCTTCACAAGTTAATTAGGTTACAATAAAATTAAGTAAATTTTAAGTATCTGTTACAAATTAAATTATTTATGTACACTATTATTATTATTATCATTCATTTCAATCCGATAACATAAATTATTGTTAGTGATTTTAATAAGGCAAGAACTGAGAGTTTATTTTTTTTATGTCAAGAGAGTAGCAAACGGTCAAAAATTAATGCTACCGTACATAGACGTCTGCAATGGACCTCGAACGGTACCAGTTATCCTATCTTTGAGCAATCACAGAAGTTTTGCAACCCTTGGGATCTGCCTCTAGTATACACGTAGACTGGCGAGAGATATTTCTAATATGGTATAAAATCATCTTTAGAATAGTACCTCTGATTTCACACAACTACAGGGTTCAATTTAAAAAGTTAATTAATAACATGAATAGTATTATTAATTATTAACAAGAAACCCAAAAATAATCATCATGTGATCATTTTTAAGGTATAATGAATAGTTAAATGTGTATTTATAATATATGTTTTGTCACACAAAAGAACAACCCAAACAATTGTAAGCACTTTCTGTGTACTTTAAAGATTTATTTAATTTATAAAATTAATTCTTTCATATGTAAAGTAAAAAAAAAAAATTATAAATATATATGATAAACTGAATGAATATGAATGTACATGAAACAGTGTATGAATATTGAATTCTATATTCATATTCACCATTTTTCAGAACTCGTATCTGTTCAAGAAATTCAAACTGTCAGAATGTGGGTTAAGAAGAATGGTTCTAATATTACACGATTTGAGCAATTGTCACTTTCAACGCGTCAATTAAAATATCTTACATCCCTACAATTTATTACACTCCTTACATTTTCTTTTTTACACATATGCAAAACACAAGTGTATCATAATAAATTATTGTGACAAATGTATACATAGAAACATATTTGAATTTAAATAAATACATCAATATGAATTAACATATCGCCGGAACTTATAACTAACGCCAATATGAAGTCAAATCAAGTAGGAAGTAAAAAATCATTTTTACAAAACAGTAGACAAAAATTGTTCATGCATTAATTGCAAGTCCTTCACGGGGGCAGGAAATAAAATTATTAAAGTGCCCTAATAATTACTACATTCAATGTTAACAACTTTCCATACTTTGATGGGATAAGATATGCTTGGCAAACAGAAGAATTAATATAAATATTTAATTTTTTTTTTTTTCCGTTATTCTATGTATTTATTTCATACTATTGACAATACAAACTCCATATTCAAGTTTGCTAATACAAATCTTTCGTACCTATTGTGCTTTCAACAGCTGACATAAATAGTTATATCATACTTAAGAATTGTTCAATGACAAGTTTAATATTTTTAATGTAGAAAACTAGATTAAAGTATATTTTATATTATTTTCTTGAATGTGACTATTCTTTATACACGACAATAAATATGATTGATTTTTTTACTTGTTCAATTAAATGTGTTTTGTTTCAGCAGTACAGCTATCCTACGTTAGGTACATTTAAAAATTATTTTAAATCCCATATTTGGACATGAATAAATTGTCTGCTGCTAGAAGAGACCTAGAGAATACTGTAGCACATTTTTCAATATGATGCAAAAACGTAACGATTTCATAAACAATACATCTATTGGTTATCTTGAATTGACATATAAATTAAAAGAATTAAGAATCTATTAGTGATAATAGAATCAGACAAGCGTAAAGGGAGAACAAATAGTTATGAAAATTTTCTACAAACGGTCACTCATCAAATCAAAATGAAAGACCACACCCAGTTGCTTCGAGTGGTGCATCGTTGGCAACACGGTTTCTAGTGTGCTAACACTCACAAGTGTTTCCAGTGTTATGTATTATATGACAAAGGCAAGTGAATTTCATATTTATTTATTTATCATCGATTCAATCATGGAAAGTGCAAAACAGCTATGAAACAGAATACTCATTAAAATTCATCAAACATCACATACACATAATCATTTTAAGGATATACATGCACAATGGAAAAGTGATTTGAGATCTATTATCTATTATCATAAATTACTGTACTCTCGGTTTAGTTCTTGTTTTTTTATTTTAATTTAAAGTGGTCCTTCTGGTCTAGATCTTCAGATTTACACCCTCATTAGCTCGCATGTCGCATTCAAAACTGGCAAAAGTTGTATTTCTTTGCAGAGAATGCGGTTAATAATATAGAAACAGTGAAATCAATTGCAATAGACAAGCCCAGGCAACAATACAAAAAAGGTTACTTGAGGTAAGCTTCAGCTGTGTTTTGTGCCTCTGAAGACTAAGATAGAGGATCTCATGGATCGTGTGACTTATAAGCTAATATTGCAAGCAAACTAACTGCTCAACTTGCTCCAGAATTGGTAAAACTGACCGTTCATTGGAAATGATCGTTTATATATTAATTTTAGGATAGACATTGTGAATATCTTACGTGGATGTCCTTTTATCGTCGCTCTGACGTTCCTTGTCCTTATTGTTCTCCCGCTTATTCATAATACTAGTGGTATGGTGTGCAGGCGCGCGCCCAACACGCCGAATCACTCCCGGAGCCCGCTGTCAGTCGGGGCAGCTGCAGTCCATGTCACCACAGCCTCCAGCAAGGCACACAGCAGCGCACGCTCGCCATGCCACCGCATACAACACTAAACCACACCACCACACTGCACTGCACGATTTTTTTTTTCTCTTTAATTCGTTCACACTATAAACACTACACTGTGTAGAATTTATCTCAAAATCATTTTCGATATCACACGCTGTAAACACTTCTATACAGAACAATGTTTCGGCGACTGGTCAACAAATCTATAGTGAAAATTGAAACGGAATATCGATAACTGAAAGATGTCTGTTAGTTTTAGGGCCGATAAAGAGACGTGATAATTTTGATAGAATTGGATAGAAAAAAGCCGAGAACGATTATAGGTCGCCTTACCAATGTTATGTTCATTGAAGAGTAACAACCGATGTGGGCGATACTTTTACAATGACCACGATTACGACCAGATTCACCTACAGCCACTGCTAATGGTTACATCGTAATCAGAATTTATCGACATTCAATTCGAAAAACAATTGGGAATACCTAACAAGTGACAGTTCTCCGATGTGGGAAGTCAACGCTAATAAAATTATCTGTCGGCATGAATCGTTTTGTAACAGTAGTATTGGTTTATTATGAGGTAATACATTCCACAGCACTAGAACGAAATAAACCCACTAATACGCAAAATCACCCGACGCAATTTTTGATTAGCTTCACGACGTCGCCGAAACATCAAATGGACATTTGTCCTGATAAAAAAGTTTACGGTTTGTAATGGCCACCAATGGTACACTTTTAACACTTTATGTATTATGAACTTAGAGTTGAATTATTAGCAAGTTTAATTGGAAGAATTTAAATTATCAAAAGGTTACCTAAATAAATACCACCTAACGACAAAATTTCATAGTTAAAAAATATTAGTTCAAAGAATATTCACTGAAATATCGCCATTCGGCGCATGCGCAAACTTGCAGCAGTGGGTGTTGTAACATGAAAAAACGAAAATATGACTAATGTTTATAATGCCACAAACATTTTTTTATTACGAAGATTATGTAATTTAGATTAATTGTATGCAAAATTGTTACATTTGCTACCAATTGAAAAGCTTATACCTGACTGTGGCTCGTTAGTGATATTTCTTAAAATTATCTTCACGTAGGGGCAACACAACACAATATAAAAACGCACATATATAAAATTATGTTATTAAGCAGCGTTCATTTTATAAACAAATGAAAATTACTAAAACAATTGCTGATTATTAATGTTTGATAAAACAATAGGTGTCTATAAAAATAACGATTTGTTTCACTTTTAATTTGAATGTATTTTTCACTTGTAAAAAAACCCTTTTCAGTAAAGGTGTAATAAAAAACATGTACTTATTTTGAGAAACAGAAGTTCTCTTCGTCACAAAATACGAAGATTTTCGTAGCGTATGTTCGTTTAAGATGTCGTGAGTAAGTTATAGTAATGTTATGCAATAACAAAACGTATCTATGACAGTAGGATCAATACTACAGGCAAGTCAACAAAACTTCTAAAACAACGCCGCCACACAAAGAATTATGCAGGATTTTGCCAAGTATATACAGTTTTATATTATATAATTTAGCTTAAAATTGCATTCTCAGAATTTCCAATAATTTTAAGTTACTTTTTACCGTCGGGCTGTTTGTCCATACAAGACATAATACTTTATTTGAAAAATCCACTTTTATTTATGCCAATATAATTTACATTTTGTAGTTTACAGCAAGCCGTTTAACATGTTGTGGCGTATCTATACTCCCGCTGACTCCAAAATGTAAATATTATTTTGTGACGTGTGACATTGATATTTGTTAACAGCCAGTACCTAATACAAACAGTTATAATCCCAAAACTTGCCAAATACATTCATATTTAAACATAATTATCTGTACTTGACACGTAATACGATATTATTTTTATATTAAACGAAAAAAAGGATATTTTAACCAACAAAGCAGAATGCAGTTGCGAGACAAGATTACAAAATTATGTTTCGTTTCGATAATTTTTCATCACTGTGATCAACAAACATTTGTAATATCAGTGACCGATCAGTAAAATAATATCAGTGACCGATCGATATGTAGCATTACAGTTAACCATGCGAAAATTACAAAAAAAAAATGCCAGCATATTTTTGCTCCGATTTAGACACAACTCTTCCAACATTAGCAGTCGACGTAATCGTATTTAGAAAGAAAGCGGATAGTAAAAATGAATATTTTTGATTTATTTTTATACTATTTTCAAAAGTTACATGTTAATAATATGATTGTCCGATTATAAGGTTAGTCCCCTTTTCTCTTTAATTATAACTTGAATTACACTCAAATAAGTCTTCCACGCGACAAGGAAAATCTGATTAAAATCGGTGCAGCCGTTTCAAAATTTAATTTTACCCAACAAACAGAACATTACTAAAGTGAGTATATCATGTTAGTATTAGTGCAATTAATATTAATATCTATTATATTTGATGTCACTCGTGTGCGTTCTTACTATATTCTGGTTATTCGTGTATCGGCAAAACCCTTCAGACTGAAATACAAATTATTTTATTAATAATTGTTTGACAGCAGAAATAATTATGGTGGTAATACCGCCCCGACAAAACCTACGCCTCGTGGGAAAAAATAGCAAACACATCTCATTTTTATTTGCTCATTATTTTTATTTAAATTTGTATGAAGTTAAACCTGTCAGCATAAAATAAATAAATAAATAGGATTTTCGCAATTAAACAGTGATACAGTAGTGTCCTACTTTGAACTATTAATTTCAACATTAACAATATTATACACTAGGCTGATTATCATCGTAACACTATTGTTATTTTCACCTATTTGTTAATTTGATTAACAAAATATTAAATATTCATGCTGTATCAGGAAACTGTCATACAGGACGTATGAGACGTTAGGTAGCCACTTCTATTTTAATATGACATACATTCTACTTTATACATATTGTGTTGGAGACTAAGTTAATCTCACGCCTTATATTGTGTCTGTCTAAGCAAACAATTCAGGAAAACCAGCAACGAGCAGCTATCCTTAGAGTCTACTCGAAGTGGCTAGATATTATATCCTTGGCAGCTCACGCGGCTACACAAGTTGTGGAGGATATCAGTTTTTATATCTTTC
>DWQQ01000363.1:0-11945 GCA_018244775.1 Oxynetra roscius flavomaculata
TCTTAAATCGTCTGAAGAAACCCATCGGCGTCATAGGCGACTTCGCGTACTACTGCGCGGCCGCCACAGCGAACACCATCGCCTGGAGATGCGTGAGGCGAGAGTGTCGAGCTCGCTTCACCACCACGAAAAAACGCGAAATACTCCGCCATCATTTGATACACGGACACGTCGCTCGGCCTTTCGCAATACGCGATGGCGTATATTTTAGATTATAGGTAGCTTCCGATTGTGTTATTTACACATGTTGCTATATTTACACTTATCGATCTCACATAACTCAAGTTAAGCAACTCGTTAAAGTTATTTATCCCATATAACTCAAGTTCAGGTTCTCGATAAAGTTATTGATCTCTTATAATCTAAGCTAAGCATCTATTTGAAGTTATTGATCTCGCACATAACTCGTGTAAATCAATTGAAATTGAGCATCTCTATAAAGTTATTGATCTCACATAACTCAAGTAAAGCATATAGCGAATTTTACATCGACTACTCGTAGTGAGGTCATATTTATATAGTTTGCGTTCTTTATATTATTGCATATTGAGAAACATGAGTATTTATTGCGCGCGTGTGTGTGTGTGTTAAATTATCTGATTAATAAGTATGAATCAAAATAGATAAATATATTTAGCTTATAACATGTCGCGTTACAATGATATAAGCGTTGCCTAGTTTGATATGAAATGAACTTGTGTCAGAGATGTATCAGGATATTATTATTATTATTATATAGTAATAACTACCTATGATTCATATGTTTGAAGCGGTGGATATTAATTCCCTTTATGGGTCCCCATTCGTATTGTTTCCTTCCATTGAACTGTTCTCGGATACTACGTACAATTGCGCCAATAAGTCTATGTGTTCTATATTTATATTGAAATAATACATTACGTCGATCGATATAATTGCAGTGCAATTTCTCAATATTCATTTTAATTTGATGAAATGAATCTGTTATTAAATTTTATTGTTAATATTATATAATAATTTAATGTAATATTTCACAGATCAGGCATATGCGATTAATATAAGGTTTCATATTAATATCAATCGTGTGAATCATGTTAAAATTTGGATAATTTCAACAATTGAAATTATATAAACCACTCACTATTATGAATGCTAACATTATTTATTTATAGTATTTATACAGTAAGAAATTAATATTATATTCTAGTGCATGTTGCAATGTTAACCAAATTCGAATTCTTAAAAAGTTTAAAATATATTATAAAGCTCAGAACTTATACTCACAAATAAATGCTATGTTACCATTGACGATGTCTCATTTGAAGTATAAAAGTGTTGATGTTACACCAAATACTTTTAATACGAAATTCGTCCAACAAATGGCTAAGACTTTTTATATATTCATAATTTGATCGTAATTGGATTTCTTATATTGCTTATGTTTATATCTTCATAATTTTATCATGATTGGATTGCCTGTATTGTATTTATGTTTTTAATTTGATTATTCTTAATTTACTTTGTTTATGTTATATAAATGTTGATAATTTATTCATAATTGCAATCATTATATTGTATATATGGTAGTATGTTCATAGTTTGATTATATGGTGTAATTAAAAAAAAACATTTGACAGACATCATACTTTGATCTCAGTTTAGAATTTCGTTTTAACAAAAGCTAATCAATTTTGGCAAATATTGATCAAGAAGCTGATAATTGTTGCTCTAATCTCTATTAATCTTACTTATTGCAATCACGTTCAGATGAACGGATCAGTATTTATTATATCTACAAAAATATTATTCAAACTCAAAAATATTTAAAAATAATATTTTAATACAGAACTAAGAAATACTTAATACAGACAACTTATTACTCCGTTGTCTAATATTTAAATGATAAACTCTAATTTTAAAGAATGCCAAGTTTTTTTCGGTGGCTTCTTGCACTAAACCGGATGATAAAAGAATGCACTCAACCGATGATGAATAAATGATTTTGATTTTCCAAATGCTGATTACGATTAGCGGGCTTTGGTCAATTTCAGCTGGTGCTAATCGTGAATCTTCCTTTTCAGTACAATTTTATCGCAAATCTAACGGAACACAGCTGGCCATTCTGAGCGGATACACGTATAATCTGACGGTGCACGGAGACACACATTCGGTGTGGCGCTGCACGTCCTCTCACCATTGCAAGGCGCGCTTCCATATCAACACGGACAACGTCCTCATCCGATCCAGTCTCGATCACACACACAGTCCGCCCAATTATATCATTCGGAATGGAATTTATATAAAGTTGGGCAATAAATAACTTTTCATGAGTGTTGAAAGACGAGAGTTGAAAGAGAGTTCCTTTGGTTTTTCCTTTAAATTAAATATATAAATTAAGTAAATTAAGTATATCTTAATTGTTTTTGTTTTATTTTTATAGTTTTCCAATAAAATGTCTAAATATAGAAAAGAATGTACTAATAATAAACTGTTATAATTTTTGTGTGTAATAATTACGCATCCAAAAATGTTGTCGAATTAATTAAAAAAATATTTTTTTAAAATTTTTTGCCGATCAGAGGAATCGCTTTGATCTTATTAATACACTAGATAAACCGGCCTCGCTTCCTTGTGGCGTGTCTCAAACTCTTGTGATAGCGTCTTTTGCATACATACGAGTCGGTACCTACATTACTATATATTGAATACTTTTCGACTAAAAGATCAACTCCAGCAACAATGATGAAAACCAATCACCAATGATCAACAATTGATGAACATCAATGATCAACTTCAACTTGATGCCGTCCTGTAAGTATAGCAACTTATCTTAATTTTCATGCCATGTGGTTAGGTGTATTTTGATATAACATACGCCTTGTGATTTTAGAGGTGCGCTGGGTCCAAAACCGCAACGGCAAGGAGCTCGCGCTGTTCGACGGGCATTCGTACTACAGGGACAAGAGGAACACGAAGTTGCAAATATGGCGGTGCACTAAGGGCAAGCACTGCAAGGCGCGCTTCAAGCTCGACAGTCACTACAATATGTTCTATAGCTACTTCCAACACGATCACAAGAAATCCAATTATATAATAAAAAACGGGATTTATATACCCATTTGAATGATACTAGATAGGAGCTTACGAATACAGAATGTAACTAATACATATTGTATTACGTTTATTTTATTAATTGTTTGGGTAATAATCCTTTTGTTATATAAAACAATAAGTTATAGACTCATAACAGAGATCAATAATTTCCACATTTAAATTTATGTATTAATGGTAATGCTTGTATTTGAGTCGTTTTTTGAAGATCAATGAATGATTTTTGGTCCAACTTATGACATTAATCTGTGGTTTAATTTAAATACAACTTGATTTTGTGCTCGTATATTGATTACCGTATTAGTTTAGTTACACCTTTACTCATTTTATTTCACAGTTAATAATACTATGAGTATATGTTAAATGAAATTATTTTAAAAAATAAATAAATAAATAACCGTCACGCCAAGTCCCTAGCGGGATTATTATTACTCTTGTTAATATTTTGTGAATCTGATTTAATTTTATTGCATCATCAAATAACAATTTAATATAACAAAAGCCTTATAAACATTGCATGTTCATGGAAGCCTATATAATCAAATATAAACATAACAGATTTCGATAGTATAAATGTTAATGCGTAGGTACATGATTGCTTGCTTGTGAATTTCAATGCTGTTTATAAAGCATGTTAATTAAGGAGTTATTTAGTTAAGTTTTGGAAATCTCTTTGAGTTTATTTTGTTTTGAGGCAAAACAAGGTCAACCGTACACTGCCAGTAGATATTATGAATGATTTATGGTTCTCATTACGCTTATTGATCCAAAGGAAATGTGATGTGTGTTAGTATTTGTCATAAAAGTTATATGTTTCATTCGCGTTTCATTTCAGAACTTATATATTGATATCACATATGAATATTAAAATTATGTATTGAACTGTTAATTCCGTGTCTTTTTGTTATTAGCGTTGTGTTCGTTTAAAAAGAAATTTCATTGATGTTTTTTTACTCGCGATTGTTCGAGTGTTTTGACGTTTAATTTGTTTAATATTTAATTAACGATAGACATATAAGTAAGTATGAATCACAAATTCAATCTCAAAGCATTCACTGTTCACGAGATATCTACTGCGGTTAGAAATCCATTAGAGGCCCCGAAAAATAGTTTCTTCAGTGCAAAAAACATCACACAACTTCCTCACAATCAATGATAAAATTAATAAATGTGATAAGAACAAAAGAAAAAAAGAATCCACCATTTGGCGTTACATTACTAAAATAACTGAAGCGTTCCTTGCAGATTTGAAATTATGTCGTCCAGTCTATTCGACTTACGGAAATTTCCACTACCTCGATTATCTACCGCCGACGGCTAGGAAAAAGAAGCCAGCTCAGCGGTGTCGTGTTTGTGCGAAGAATAAGAGGCGGAAGGAGACCAGCTATGGCTGTATGGTATGCCCGACGCGGCCGCCGCTGTGCATCGTGGACTGTTTCAAGATTTACCACACGGATCCATCATTTCGTTGAGAATACACAGTGATGACTGACGACTATGCCAGGACTAAAATTGTTGATCTGTTAATCGCCTCATTTGAAGTGCAAGTTTATGAATATCTGTATGCACAAAAAAGACTGCTTAAGATATTGTTTAAGATTGAATCTTAAATTATTTTTTTCAAAGTCAAAATCGTTTACTTGCACAAATAAAAGTTTTACAAGAAAATGCTATGCTTAAAGATCAAATCATATAAAATCTATAAATACGGTGTAACCTGCCAGTCCACACCACTCCGATGGAACATATCTTTGATATCGAATTATTATATTATGATTGTTAATATTGTATTTTGTTGCCGTTGCAAAACTTTGGTGTAAAGCTGATGATGACTGTTTAATAGAATTTATAATGCAAGTGTTAATAAAACTTAATAGTTTATTGTTTTCTATTGTATTTGAATTTTTATGCCTTTCTTTTCGTCGAAACTATCATGAAATTGTGCTCCTTAGTGCAGTTCCAAAGTATGCATACATGCAAAATTTTAGAAATGTATGTGTATTATGTCTTTGATGGCTAGACATCCATTGGGAAAGCAAGTATATCTAAAGTCATACATACAACCGGTTTTACAGATTCACCGTCGCGTTATTGAACATTTAGCCTTTCAAAAGAGTTTGCAATATTGGGGAATTTTTCATTATACGCGTTATTTCTTCTGTTTCCAGTCAAATGGGTGCGCAACCGTTCCGGGAAGCAACTGGCGATTATACAGGGTTTCACGTATTATTGCGGCGTGAAGAATTTCAAAACGACCCTCTGGCGGTGCACCAAGGGCGGATCCTGTAAAGCCAGGTTCATCGTGGACGAACACATGAAGATGAACCGCTCGGACTTCACGCACGACCATCCACCTCCGAGCTTCGTCATAAAAAACGGCGTGTTTTATAAAATTTGAATCATCCAACATTGGAGAAATTATAAAACGTGTAATTGGCTCGTTGGTTCACGTCTATAAAATTCAATTTGATAGTGTTATTCGACTTTGATTCAACGTGTTAAATATATCATCTTCCGGTGTGTTCATTAAAATATTCTTGGACACTTGTATTTGTATGTGTGTGCGCGCGTGTGTGTGTCTATACCGTTTTTTATTATATACGACGTAATATATTTTTTTGTTCAATTTTGAATTGTGAGTAAACAGATTGAAGTCGTTAGGAATAATTTAGTATGTTTCAATTTGGACAAAACAATTCCAAAATTCGTTACAAGATCCAGTCCGTTTAGAATACAAGTCTGTGGTGCTTGTCATCATAAAAAGACTCGTGACGAATGTACTGGCCACAGAATGGAATGTTCAACAGCGCAAAGGATCATTTGTGCTGTGGCTGGTTTTACGCAAACATTTTGGATTACGTATACCTTTATTACTTACCTCTATATAAATTGTTTTGTTTAATTGAATTTGAAAATAGAGGCGAACGTTCAATGAATCTTACGGAACAGAGGTTTGATTTGAGAATTGTACACTAGAATAATTTTGATTTCAGAATTGTACATAAGAATAAGTTTGATTTCGGAATTGTAAATTAGAATATTAATTTATATTAATATTTAAGATCTATTGATTCCTTGATTATTCTTTGTTTCATTTCTTGTCAGTTGTTTTTTTTTTATGAACTTTTTGATGTCTAAAATTATGATGAGTCTTCGTTAGGCTGCCGTTCGATTAAAGTGTTATGGAAAATATTGTATTTGTTTTACTTTTCTCGAAAGTTCAATAATTTAATATCGATTTGCTTTTTTATGTGCAAATATACATAACATTTGCACGATTATTTCGAATAGATTCATGCATGATAGACTTTGCACCTATAGACGTATCTGCCGTAGTATCATTTGTTCGTTTTAACTACATATATATCATTACTATCAATTCATTTCTATCAAACCCTCATACTTACCGCATTCGTCTACGTTTCTATGGTATATCAAATTTCAGTAATAACATGGGTACTAAAGCCGTCCGGCAAAGAGCTCGCAATCGTGAACGGGTACACGTTCTATTGCCATAAGAAAAACGTGAAGACCACCCTGTGGAGCTGCACCAGGGGTTGGCACTGCAAGGCCCGGCTGAGCATAACGTCCAATCCGAATCGCGAGGTCGTCAGGGCGTTCTTGAAACATCGCCACCTGCCGCCGCGATTCGTCGTCGAAAATGGTGTTTATAGACGATTGTGAATGGACTTACGTAATATTTGTATTATTAGAATCTACTAGTCAACATTATAATCGTATATTCTTGTTATAAATTTATATGTGTGTGGTGTATAACAATACCTCTACGGTTTCTATGGACATAAACATACAATAGTAGGTACTCGTATAATTGAAACGTCGGTGCAGCCAAGAATCGATCCGGGACCTCCTGCACACCAGAGCGGCATGGTGATCATTGTGCTTAGTGGCTTTTGATCGTATTTCTATTGTTACTCGTCTGTGAAGTACGACACGCATTTTTGAACTCCATGGCGATTTGAATTATTTTAATGTCATGAGATTATTATTGTTACATTGAATGCCCCGTGTACTTATTTTCTAGTCTTCACTGTGACAGTACATTGTATATTTATTACTGTTCTAGGATTATTCACTTATAAATGAGAGTCAGCACTGAATAAATATTTTACATTGACGAACATTTTTCTAAGCTGTCGCATTGATTTTTAATATATTTTGATATATTTCTAACTACACCAATTTTAAATAATGACGTGTCGAATTAAACGCATATATAGAAATATCTCTTTAATGCCTGAAACTAGGGTGGTCGGATCGAAGCATATTATGCCGATATGGCCAATTGTAATTTTACTGTGCATATAATTATTAATTGACATGCGACTAGCGGCAAAAGTAACAATTGTATCTTTAAGCTTGATTACATGTAACATTTGGCATATTTTTTATATCGTTTTAGGGAAATACTTAATTGTATCAGGAGTCACTTTGATGAAATCCATTGTTAATAAAGTAATTTTCAAAATGCGCGCGAATAAGGTGATCTCAGTAAATGACAGACGTTTTGTACTCTTGAGGACTGACGTGGTCGCCTTTAGTATACACGTAGATCGGCAACCACAGCCTTCGAACCGTGTCTTAGATTGGCATAATAACGACTGCTTCGCGGCAGAAGTAAGTCTTACTTCCCCGGGCAAACCGTAAACAGGTTCTACCGCTTACCATCAAGGTATAAACGATCATGCACCTTGTTGGCGAATTATGGCAAATTAATAAGTTTATTTATGTTTAAGGGAAATTATAGAATCTCATTATGATAATCAATGGACTGTTAAAGTGGCTTCGTATTGGTAATGTTTTTGTAGTAGAAAGACAGATATAAACTGTCGCCGTCGAACTGCATGCGTGTGTGAGAAAAAAAACTACCAATGTTATAATATACTCTGTTTAAAAATAAATATTCTGCCTGTTTAGACGTGTGTAACCAAATATGTATAAATATTTAGTGAAACAATCGTTCAATCGTTTATACCAAATATAACATGTACATCGAAATAATTTGATTCTTCTTCCTGCTGATTTTTCGTTTTGGTCTTATGTTAATTTTTTGTACATCATTTGTGCCATTACCTATGATATTATTAATCTATGGAGCGGTGGTCATTGTCGGCAGCTCGCGTTCGATGCATTTCACTCATTCCGGTAATCGTTCTGAACGATTTGTAAGCTAACCTTCACCGGAGCAAATTGTCGCAGTGACATAAGATGTATCGGGCGCAAGAAAAATGCGATTATCATCAGTTCTGATATATAATGTAAAATTTACATAAGTAAAATTTACAAGTACATTATATTTTTCAGTTGATAACAGTAATTCAAATTCTGCCGCTGTGCGAGTACTTTACAAATATTGTTATCCGGTTTAGAGACTGTTTTCTTTAGATCCGAAACATTCCTCTAACGTTCATGTGTTTTTCAGTGATCGTATTGGCTAAGTCGCGTTACTCTGGCAAGCATCTCGTGATGTTCCACGACTACACGTACTACTGCAAGAAGCAGTGTAAGAAGACAAAGGGTTTCCTCTGGTACTGTTCTACGCACAACTGGAAGGGCTGCAACGCTAGGATCAAACTGGACGAGAACTTCGCGATGCTGGCTGCAGAGAACAAACACACCCATCCACCAGCTAGATATTGTATACACGACGGACAGTATATTAAGCTTGGGAACGCTTAATATCTATTTTGGGGTAACAAGGTAGGGGAAGTAACCGGGATACTTCTGATTGGGCAAATTATCCTCGTTTGTCCTAATCAAATGATATTGTTCATAAAGTTAATAAATATTTTAATGTGTATAACATTAATAGAAACTCTTGGCGTGGTGTTTAATTCTATGTAGGTAACACCAAATGAATTATTAGTGCATATTTTAGTAATTCTTGTTTTGTAATTGTTGTTAAAACTGATCCTATTGGGTTGTTTTGGTCTATCAGCTTCTTTAAATATTCTTTTAATCGGGATGCGATTGCGGAGGATCCTCTGTAGCCGGTGTCGTAAGCGGTCACCATATGGTCACCATATGCCAATGCTTTAGTCTAAGAGTGTTTATGGGTAGAAACATCAGCCAGTTTTGTTTAAGATAGAATGCGCATGACAAAAACCTAGTACCTACAAATTAGTATATACAAAATATTTTAATAAAGTGAAGGAAGAAATTTAAGCAATGCAACTAAATTTTTCTTTTATTATTGAAAAAAAAACGAATAAATTTACAGAATATGAATAGAATATATCGGCACATGAATAAATTAAATTAATAATGCAATGTTTTATTTATAGGATAATAAAAAGAAATTAGTTTGTATAAAACAATGCAATATTATAGCAAGCAATTAAACTGTATTGTAATTAATTCGTGTGTAATTACTTAAAATAATTCTACACGGCATAATTGTAGGATTGAATTTGCTAATTAATTTGTAACTTCAAATTGACCTTCAGCTTTTGTTTGAATAAAATATGTATTTAATCAAGTTTATTTTAAGAGTCGTTGGAATAATAGTATAAAATTATTATAATGGTTTTAATTATTTTCCTGGAATTTAACGAAATTCAAATTCATTTCATGTTAATTTTCTTTATAATTTCATAATTTCTGCGAGAGGTCTTTTAATGCGCTCTTGAGTTTTATTTCATTGAGAATTTTATAAGTGAAACCTATACAGAAGATTCGTCCGAACACCAATTCCTCTGGGAACGAATATGCATTTACATAAAACGGGTAAGTTAATATAATATATATATTTTTTCAGTACCAGTCTTCGTCCAGTCGCGATCGGGGAAGAAGTTGATTCTGTTGAACGATTTCACATACTGCCTGGCGCGCCAGTGCCCCGCGAAGAACATAACACACTGGCGGTGTTCGTCGCACAATGGCAAGCGGTGCAAGGCGCGGCTGGTGCTCGACGCGTGCAACAAGTTCGTCCAGAGACAACCACAACACAACCACGAGCCGCTGCCGTACTGTCTGCACAACGGTCAATACGTACGCATCAACCCGAAATCGGGAATAATATTGAGCCCTTAGTGGCCGTTTTTTTTTCTCGTATTCATTCGATTGTTCGTAATATTGTAAAGCCGGTGTTGATTAATGGAGTTCAAATAATTTGTTATAATCCGCGAGGTCGGTTTATGATGGCATACCTAAATATAGTATAGATATACCTAAATATAGCTGGAAAGGAGAATTACCTTATTAATATATGAGGGTATACACCTCCATTCGTACCAGCAACAAATACATGTTTAAAGGATCCCAATGTCGGGTAGGCATATCTGTTCAAAATTTTTTCAGAATGATTTATTTGTTCACTATTTTTGCAGAATGATTTCTGTTTGTTATTTCTATATATGTTCTCAATTTTTGCGGAATGATTTATTTTTGTTATTTCTATATAATAATATGTTCTCTATTTTTGCAGAATATTTTATTTTTGTTATTTCTATTTGTCATTATTTATTAGTTAATTACGGTTTAATCAATTTTAATACATTATCTCCAACTCCATACTTATCTAGTCTATTAGTTAATAACCTATGGACAGCGAAATCCAGAACGATAGTCATGTCAATGCAGAAAACTGTATCTACTATCTAAGCTAGTCATATGTTTTTAAGAATAATATAATTGTTGCAATGTTAATTATATATTTATATTTCCTAAATACTTATTGTTCTTCAGCAAAACTTAAGAACTTTTCCAATTAAACATAGGTAATGTTAATTGAAAGTACCTTTTTCGTATATAAAAAAAAATAGGGAAAAGTGTAATCTCTCTATTACATCACATATATTTTTTATTGAAAACAGGTTAACTATGGTTACTTTTAGCATTACTGAAAATATTTCTATTGCTGTTTCTATTTTTTTTGTTTCTTAGTATTGTAAGGGTATTTGATAGAAACAATTATAGAGATTATATATTTAATATTATACGTATAAATGCCAGTTACTTCAAAGCCAAAAGAAACATTGAAATTCATTAGAGATTTATATTAATATTTTGTTAAGGTATATTGATTGCGTTATTAATTATTATCTATCATGTGTTTTTTTGGATTATTAATATGATAATCTTTCTGAGTTTTTTGAGGTAATTTAACAATCGTTTTTTTGAATATATTTTAAATGGCGTTTTTTCTTCCTGGTTTTAGAACTCGGTATATTTGAAAAAGTAAAGTTTTTTATTCTTTGACTACTTCTTAGTAATTTTGGAAAGTCACTTTGACTTTTTGTTAAGACTGATCATTGGAAGACGCATAATTATTGTAAAACAATTGAAACAAGTCATGGAACATATTAAATGCATCATTAGGGTGACTACAACTGGTTTTTTTTTTGCAAAAGTTTCTTAGGTATTAAAATTTTACACACATTATTTGTATTACAGTCATGCTTGTAATCAGATAGTGTCTTTTACCGTACATTTTAGGATTTGAGCTGTATGATTTGATAGTGCACGATTAACCATTAAAAATTTACCTCGTATATTAAGTGCAAAACTATTAATGCAAGTTTTGCTGCATAACCGGGTTGAGATGGTAATACTCAGTTTAATATGATTATTTTGTTCAAATTAAAATGTTATTTTATTTCTTTTTTGATCTTATTCTTATCACCGTGTGCTGTGATTTTTATAGCATAGGTATTATAAGTAGATTATAAATTGACCAAAAAGTAACCTTTAGTTGCGACAAACAAAAAATGGTGATCTCTATATAAAAATAACAATAATTTTATATTGTAAATAAATAAATAAATAACCGTCATGCCAAGTCCCTAGCGGGGTAGGCAGAGAACACGGAGTGCCAAACATCTCTGTCCTTGCAA
>DWQQ01000364.1:0-11936 GCA_018244775.1 Oxynetra roscius flavomaculata
TTTATATACCGGCCATTATATTTTCACCAAATGAAAATACAATTTGTAAAGTTCTCTTTGGTTAAACTTGTTCGCTTGTATCTGTTGATACGTTTATATGTATTTACGGTTACATTTTTATGTACATATGTATATAATAATCACAAATTGTTACACAAAATCCTCACTTCTCTTGAATCACATATATATTTTTAAAATACATAATTATATATTTTCGATATATTGCCTTGTACTACAAAAAATACAACTTGCTAATGCTTTCAAAACCGTTGAGACCGGCCAGAATAAGAAACGAGGTGAATCTAGATAGCATTTTCGAAATATCCTAGTCACGTAGTCGAAATGTGCTTTAACTCTTGGCAAGCCTAGATTTTGACCACGCCAAGTTGGACTTTAAAATAAATTTAGAGTGTTCCACTGTTTTTTACAGACGTGTCTGACTGTCAAAGGGTAAGCGAGAAGCGACTATACTGCATATTATATAGTAGCAAGCATATTGCGTTTGTTAATCGCAAGATACTAGGAATATGACGTCGCTCTTCAATGTACCTTTAACGCTACAATAAATTTGTGTATTGTATTCGCTGACGTATTTTCTATGCTAGATAAGGTAAGGCATTTGATTTATTGTCAAACAGATTTCTGCGCGACTAACCTATTATTATTAAAATTTTAAATAGCTACTAATTAGGTTACCTTGTGTTGTTTTATTCCGAAAGGATTATATTGTACATGGTATTTGTATTTTATTTATAAATAAATAGGAAGAAAAACACGTATAAAATAAATTTTGTGCATATAAATAATCTTATAAATATCTTGTCCATCCCCTTAGCCGTTTCAAACAAAATTGTTTTTTTTTTCGATATATCGTTTTTACCTTTCCTCTCGCTGCTCGAAGACAACACAACAAACATTATTACTTAACGAAACCGATTCATACTCAGAAGAAGCATCGCATCGGATATCAGTATTAGACCCATATTGAGAAAAATGTATTTCTATGCGCATAGAAATTGACATAAGATACGCGCCAAGAAGTCGAATTTCTATTGAACATTTTCTCTTATATAGACATTCATGTTTTGATTTAGACAACTATGTTCGCTATAGACTAAATAAACAGCTTTGTTTGTTTCGTTAACTCACAGTTATAAATAAAGATATTTACTGACACTTCTCTGCATTTGACGGGCCTGTTGGTATAGTGGTTATGGATTCTGATTGCTGAGTCGAGGTTTTGGTTTTGGTTCTCGCCGAGGACAAATATCTGTGCGATGAGCATGAATATTCATTTTGTGTTTGTATATAAATGTAAGCGTGTATTGCGTATAAACTTTACATATGTACAAATGTAGGTTAACAGCCAACTGGTTACCGTAGCAAAGGCTATGTCCAATTCGGGATCAGCTGGCTGTGTGTGTGATACTTATGTAATATAAATATAATATTTATTATCATTTCGCTCTACATAAAAATGTCCTTTCGGTAAATACATACATACATTCGATACAATAGTATCGAACATTGACCGGTGATTAGGAAGATTTCTTTGAGACACTGTTGTTTATCAGTTGCTTTACAAATAGCGATGTGATAATCGAACGTTTTGGAGTTTCATTTTCAAATTATAAAAAGAATATCATAAAATTTAATACAAAACATTATGTCCGTTTTCGGGAGTGCCATTCGGTTTTACAGCGGCTGTAACAGTAATGATATACAGAAGTCATCAGTTGTGTAGCCAGTCACTAAGGTGGCAGTGTGAGTATAAAAACGGGGACAAACAAAAAAGGAATATATGACTGTGAGGGCCGCGGGGGCGTTTAAACCAGATAAAATTTCCCCCGGGACATTTTACGCGCTATCCAGATGCGGGTATGCAATACTCGACGTTTATAACGTACGACAATATTTGTTTATTCATTATAAATTTACATTTGTATTATGAAAGAGTTTGCGACAATCAAATCTCCTATGAACGCAATGTCTTATGGTACTTACGAGTATGTATTATGCCATTGACAAGAATTGGTATTTCAGCTTGAAGTTTGTCACTAAGCATCGTGTTTCTCTTAGAATAAAGTTTTATTGTTTATTTATTATAAATACGTATTTGACAACTACGATTAGGACATATTATAATTGAAATTTCATGCACTCATTTTAATTGTATTCATAATTTCAAATATTCCTAATCTTACAGTTTCATTACTATTTAGTACTAGGTATTAGTTTAATTAACAGTTAAACTACGTTAATTAAATTACATTGACAATCCTATTGCTATAATCGAGTTTGACTGCTTGTTTCCTAGTTTCTTTATATTCAAGAACAAATAAATATTCTTGCCTCTTACTCCCGTTATTAATTTAAAGGCACTAAAACCTAATTTACCTATTCATTTTAATGTAATTGAAATTAAATGTCATGGTATATTGCTATGCGGCAGGTTTTTATGTGTCAATCATACTTTACAAAAGCTAGTAGTGTTTGAAGTTTAGCGTTCTGGTAAGCACTAGCTTAAAAAGTTTCATATTATAATATGAGTTAATTAAAATCACAGAGTTATTCAGCATAAACATCAATTAAAGTTAAAATTATTTGTTTCGAAGTACAGTAATCCATTAATGATGACAGTCGACAAAACTTAAAACCATGTTAGTACTAATTATATTTGCTTAGTAATGAAAATTAAAAACAAAATAATAAAAGAATATATATCATTTACTTAATAGAATATAAATATGGTGGAAGCCACTTACCTTTTTGATAATTTGATTGGATAGATACAAAAAGGTTGACTTTTAATAATGTCACCCAACGTTACATCGTATTTCACAAACACGACAGGTCCGACGACATCGTTCAATTTTCGTTCAAGTCGTATAAAAGGTTCGCATGTCTCTTTCCGTTGTTTCGATCCGCCCTTTATGCCTGTACTGTTCGCGGCAGATATAATTCTCTATTCGGTACCAACATTACTCGTAGGTTGTTTTGTTATTATATAATGTTTAAAATTAAGAAAAGTGCAATGTATTTGAGTATCATCAGCTTTCTTTTATTGTTTCACTTTTGTATACATTTCTGATCTCAGAATCTAAAGGGTTAAGGACATACTGCTATATAACATGACTCAAATAGCGTGGCAGGTTTCACACAACAATTATACCCTTACGGAAAAATCTTAAGTATGTAAGATGCCTCACGATGGTATTCTTTATCGTTTTATCAAATTATTTTCGTTCTAAGACAGTGAATATCTCTTTAGGACGTGCAAGCCAGAATTTGATGCATTGAGGTAGGACTAAGCAAGTACGAGTCAAGTTCAATTTTATACAATCATTGTACCCTATATGTGTTTTTAAATAAACCTAGCTCTATATGCATTGACGGTGACCATTTATACTAGTTGCTTGTCCCTAGTTGTGTATACTATATTTTGATCAAGTAAAAAACAGTGAGAGGTTAATGCACTATAATGTATTATAATCTAGACTTCAAGGGCAGCAACCCACGTCGGGGCTACAAACGTTTCACAGCTATCCTTACAATCCCTCATATTATATTGAACAATTTGCCTAAGTGCTATGTTCTGTACTCCAGTACGTTGCCAATCACCCCTTCGTGTGATTTCAAGCGGCACTGGAGGTTGACCTTGAAAGGACGCCCGAAAATGGATCTACGTTTACTGGAAGAACATTCTTAAAAGGTAAGCCGATTACATATTGGCATTTTATACATAAATATAAAGAGCGTAGTATAATATATTATTTTTGTGACAAAATATAAAATTGTTGTGGGCACAGATGTTATTATAGTATAGATTGTCTTTGTAGCTGAGCTAATACTTCCAGCTGTTCTATGTCTACGGTAGGGCAGAACTATGTAGCTGTGTAGGAATTATATTTTAACTTCATATAATTAAATCTAACAATAAATGTTGCCTTTAAAGCCTAATATAAACTATTACGCAGAAATTGTTTCTCTTAACAAGTCAGTATAATAGTCTTACGAGAAAAGCTTATTTGTAACTTAGTAAACATTTTGAGTACAGTACAATTGGATTATGAAGTAGGCTTTCGTATTAAAAATTAAATACCACCGAAAGGCAAATTTGTGTTAGGTATTCTATACAAACATTTTAGTAAATAAGCCATGTCTGTAGCTAAACATACAACCCGTTGAAAAAGGTACTATAAAAGGTAAGTAAGTTACTAGCTTTAAGTTGTCATTTATTTGCTAGGATAGCTTTATATCGCTGTCCCTCTGTAAATATAGATAAATAGTTATTGATAATTGTATCAAAATAACATTAGAATGCTCTTGTTGTTGCGCGATTCAGTTACACTAATGTTTGCATATCTGGTACGTTTATATGGAAAATTCGTAGTACTTCGTAGCGGCGTAGGTGTAGGGCATGGCACGAGGAGCGGCCGCGTAGGCGTCGTGTAATTCTGAGTATTGCTTTCGTCTTGTAGGCCATTGTTCTACCCACTACGTTTGTGTTTTCACTGGAAATGTTAGTATACTTATCAGACGCTCTATGCAGCATGTTAAATAGGTTTCATAAATTTCAAATAACAATTATTGGATGTTGATGTTTAATCCAATTAATTTAAGCGAAGAATGCATTGGATATACACCAGAAAACAGCGGTTTGTTTAAGGGCGTGTGTTTTGTCAGTCGGCTTCAATATGGCGAGGGCTATTATCCGGAAAGCTCCTCAAAAGTACACGTGACGGAAGAAGCGTGGTTCGGTCGGAGGTCGCCATAACCCTCCACCGTATCAGCTGTGAAAGGGTGTCAAATTTGCCAACTTAAAAAAATTATATACATTTAACAAGACTAACTTGTAACGAAAAAACAGGCAACTCTTTTAATTAAATCGTTACAGTGCTTTGATACAAGAGGTGCCGATTAAGATTTGTTTTTGAATTTTCTTAGCCCTATAATAATAGAGGCAGTTAATTACAGACTAGGTTTGGTCAAGCTTTAGTTAGTCTGAAATTATACCTGTTGAAAGAAAATTAAATTGTTTGTAATAATGTCGTTTTTGATAATGTCTTAATAATAAATTTATTTCTATTTCTAACTTGTATAATCATATATGATATGTTATACTTGTATTATATGTACAGGTTAAGGGTATCAATGAACATGTTTTCGGAGATCCTACTAGAAATTATAAGGGCCTATTTGGATCAGACTTAAAATGATAAGGACCTGTTTGGGAAAATTGCCATGACCTATATGCCACGAACATGATTTTATACAATTTTAACGGAGTCCATTATAAAGTTGTATAATTTAGTATTGGATTAAACAAATACTTCCGCTTAAAATAATTAAATTACCCGGATGACGTTTATTAATTGTCTTAATCAATACATAATTTGCGTTTTCATACACCTACCTTCCAACGTGTATTCAAGCCAGAAGTAAATCAATTATTTAAAAGCCACTATCGAACTTCTTTTGTTTTATATCAAAATATTGATCAGTTGTTGGGTAATCCCATTTGAAATGCTATTTAAATTTATTATGATTAATTCAATATCACCTATTACATTTTCACCGTGCCCTAGATCTAAGAGATAAATAGCCTGATACTTTGCGAAATTCTTTCTCGTCAAAGCGGTATACGAATGCTTTCTAGTCACGAGAACAATGATAGCTTACGATCAATATCCACGAGGCCTTATAAAATTCCATCGATTTGCAAAACTCATGTATCATTCAACTACTTGATGAATTCATGTGACTGTCGTTATTCCTAAGGTAGTTGATACATGTATATAAAAAGTATTTTTATATTTTTAAATAAATAAATTCTTATCGGCCACTAGTGACTGCTGCATGTCCGTGTGCCACTCTATTCACATATATATATATATATATATATATATAAAATTTAGAATAGCTACTGTATTCTAGCTGAGTGACTGTATTCTAGTGCCCCAGACTGCTCTGACTCTAGATTTGATTCCCACCTTGAAAATATATTTGCGTAATTAAGACGAGTGTTTATTCTGTCTGGATGGGAAATTAAACATATAAATATGTATTAAGAAAGTTCATGTATCTTTACCGGCTGTTTAGGTGCCATAATACAGCCAATGCACAGTTTCGCATCATAATATGGCCGCGTGTTATTTATTACAATAACCTTTAAGTGCAGCAAAGCAAAAAAGATTTTGCTACAAAATATCAAAATTGGTTTTATCGCAATCGACTATAAATTTTAATTATTTGATATCGTCGATTAGAACGTTATCTTGAAAGCATTTATTTATATAAAACTATGTACTTGATGCGTGAGATTCATTTTTGTACGTTTATGAAAAATTTATTGCAGACCAGGAATGTTCATATGCAAGATGAAAAAAGTTGAGGAATTTTGCCCTGGGGCGCTGCGTAGAACTTTGCCAGGTATGTGAACCTTCCCGTAGAGGTATCTGCGCGCTACAATAGCAATAGTTGTAGTGTCGTTGTTAACAATACAGTCATGCAAAGTATTCGGGTATTTAATAATAATCTTGAGACATTTCCACACAAGGCCATCTGATCCCAAAGTAGGCGCTGAAGTAGCGCCTGTGATATTGTAATAATACTTATTAATAATATATAATGTAATAATATATACTTATATAGATATATGTTTATTACACCCAGATTCATGACAGATACTTCTGCTCACCACACAAACGATTGTCCTCGACGGGACTAGCACCCACGACCTCCAGTTCTCTGGTCAGGTTCATTAACCACTGCACCGACGGGACAGATTATGGTAATTATTAACAGATTTTTTCTTATGGTCGGCATGTAAGGTGCAAAATAACTCTGATATGTACAGTGGATTCAAATTAACGCATGCGCTAAGATGAACTTTCCCGAGTACGTTTGAGAATTAAAAATATTATATAACTGATACGTAAAGTGAAATGCATAGAATTATGGAATTTTTCATAATAGCTCTAATATGGATTTGGATTTTGTTTAAATAATCTAGTGTTTACTGGAATTAATCGATTTAAAAAGTTAGCGTGTGTTGTCTCACAATTGTTTTAAATTTAATATATGTGAATGTGAATGAGAAAACCTTGATCTCTTTTCGTGGCGTAACTTCGCGTGAGGGTAATAGGGGGTAATGCCACTAAATAAGTTAAGAATGTTGATGTTAAGTGAAAACATTTACATACAGATATAGACTAAATATAACATTTCAATTGAGCCTGAATTCCTTCTATAGGTTAGTGTCAGTTGTGTTATTACTCGTAAAAGAGACGATGGAAAATATCTTATACAAAAACATTCATAGTAAACTTAGGGAGCGCCTTTTGTTATCCTTCAATGCGTGGTAGTAACACGCTACCCTTGATATCCCCGCAGTCAAGGTAAAGGACGGATCGATAGCCTCCCAGAGGGTTGTTTTTATTGCGTAAGCATTGATTAACCTTTCTTTACAACGTAACCGAGTTCAGACGAGGTCATAAAACTATTTCCAACCGGTCGCTTTAATTTAATTGGTTTCGGGACATAAAAACGGTGCTCACAATACAACTGATTTATATATCGCATTATTCTAGTGTAACGAAGTGGATTGTATTAGTACGAATTTAGTTAAAACTTATTAAAAATTGAAAATATCTATATCAGAAATGTGTAATTCAGTGTTGTTTAGACGATTGTGAGATAGTAAAAAATCAGTACACTTCTTCATATGTAACATTATGGTATGATGTAGGTTTTGTGGATTATACATATAAACAATAGCATATCTTAAATGCTATGTATATCGTTTTAATGGCCACAACTCCATATGTCCTACTATTGGACACTAGTCACCAGCGATCACCATCAACCCACCGCTCACTGCAGTGTACTCGTACATTAGTCAAGTTGCGAGTTGCAATGTTGCTTAGATAGTTTGAAATGTTCAAGCACATCAGCGCTTTAAGCGATATATTCTAAATTAATCAAAATGCAGTATCCATTAGTATAAAGGCGTTTCTCTTCCATTACGTTTCACTCAGTTGAAATCTTAAGAAAGTTTCAGCGCTACAATGGAATTGAAACGAGAGCTAACTGCATTTTGAATTTCCACTCCAATTCGCAATTGTGTGAGCGAGCGGCGTTTAATTTGCAGCGCGCATTTCAATATCAATTGAATTTTATTGAAAGTCGCCAGACGAGAGCGTCTGGATGCGAAATGGGGTTCTGTGGACAGCGTTGTGGAGTTCACGCAGTTCACGTACAAGAAAAATCAAGTACCCAATCTGGTGATCTTTTTTTTTTTGTACATTACGCTGTAAATTTTGTTGTTGTTATAAGCCCCTTGAATTTGAGGTGTCCGATTTGTTTAGTAATTTATTTTACTATAAAATATTTCAATTGTGCTAAAGTTCATTAAAATGTTTACATGTTGTTGTCGTCGTCGTTGTTATTGTTACGGTTCAGGTCGTTGTTATTTTTATAAACTGTGTAGTCGCTGCGTCAGAAGTATAAGCGATTTTATTACCTTACAATAGCAGTGGTTGTTTTGCTATTTGTAATTTATGCATAATAATCCGTACACATATTAAGCTAGTCTATTAATGCAGTGGTTAGTGAAAGCGACTGCCAGGCCAGGGGTCGTGGGTTCAATTCCCATTGGAGTATATATTTGTTTGATGATCAAAAGCATTTATTGTCTGAGTGTCTGGGTTTAAAAATTATCTATATATCTATGTACATAGTTTTAAAGTCGTCTGGGTAATAAATCCTAGGCTCCTCCTTGTTTGGGGTAAATTGGCCGTACGTGGAAATGTTCTAAGATGTATAGAAAATCATTATTTAATTATGAACTGTATACTTTAATTTGCTACGCGGCTCTATAGAAAAGTCATAAATTCCATACTTCTACTCTAAACTTAATAAAACATGGCTTTCACAAAGGAAAAATGCTAACTTAATATTTTATTACGTCAAGTTAAAACTTTAATATTAAAAATAATTCTTAAGAAATCTAATAATGTTTTCTCATCTTATGTTGCGAGACTTCATGTAGGCGTTAACAATGTTAAGTAAATATGTCATTGGCTGTTAAAACGTAACATAATATTTTGCCCGACTCGGTAATAACGTAGTCTTGTATTTGATGGTAACGTCATTTAGAATGCTAAATGTGCTTCGGCCGCGTAGAAGTTCACATGAGATTGTATGAATAGTAGAAATGTCGTCAGAAAATTGTTTTGTTTTGATTTATGTTACTCTAAAAAACACCCCCATATACAGTTTTGTACAATATGTACAGACACCGGCCTTTTATTATATGTATAGATCATGTCAAGCGTCGATCAATTTAAATAGAATTCTGTTCACATATCAATGGACCGAGTCATCCATTCGATAATTCGCATTTCATAGTGTACCTAATATTATATGAATTTCGTTTGAAAAGTTCGTGTATAATACGCTCGGGGAAAGTTTCGTTTAAACTTACGCGATCAAATTGCACTAAGCTTACTGTAATTCTTAATATACTGATATAAAAGCGAAAAACTGGCCCCGCTTTCAAGCATCCATCCGCGTTGCTTTTATTACGTCTTATGTTTACCTAAGCATTAGTCAAATATGGTATAACGTTACAGAGCCGCTCGAGCGTATAAAGGTTTACCTCAATAAAAATAGACGTAAATATTTCATCGAGCGAAAACTTCGCTTTCATCTTAAGAATGTGGCTAGACTTACAAAGCAGGATCCATTACCGGAGCAATTTCCTTTAAAAATAACAAGCCCTTTATAAAAGGCAGCGTTTGAGACTGAAATACATATATTATAGTAAATACAAGGAGCGTTGGCCCGTAACCTTGACCTTGGGGTGACGTCATTGGTGATTTGTTTACTCTTTTGATCTTTTATTTCATCGTATATCCACGTATTAAATAAGGATAAAGACAATTAAAATAATTCTAGGTATACACGATCAATCAACAAAAAATCCTTGATTAATAATTTCCAAACGTAAATCCGTTCAATTGTTTCCGCACGTACACTTGGCGGTGACGTTTCCGAACTGCTATGTGTATGCATTGTTTTGAATATATAAAAAATATGTGTTTTAGTTAACCAACAGTTTGGTGCAACGCAAGTCGCGGATTGCTTTTTTTTGATTAATATTGTGATTAGATTTAAATTCAATAAGCAATTCAGCTAATATATTTTACGATATCTAATAATAAATTATTGTCAACTTTAATCAAATGTTAATTACGAAAAACTTTTGTGTTCGTTATCCTACTTTTTACGTATATACCTAATGGTTTGTAGGATACATTCATATTATACTAAATGACATAGGGAACTGTAGCGTTAGTAATTGTGGTACTGAAATTTTACGGAACAAATATGAGGATAAGTACAGTGGGATCGTCAGTTTTTTATTTAACGACTTTTTTAAAGAACTTTAATTTTTTGTATCTATTTAAATGTTATATTGGTCTGAAACGAATAATTAGTACGGTTTTAAATTAGTCACTAATTTTCTTAAGGACTCTTATTTCTCGAGGATCAACTTAAACGAATTTGCTAGATGAAACTATGTATCAATTCCTGGACCTCGACCAGTCCCCAAATGCATCTCAAGCGACCAGCATGGTAGAATATTCTTCTGGCTATTCCCACTCATGAGGATACATCTGGGTACAATCATAAATTATAAATGGATTGCAGCAATATGTCATGCCACATAAAATTCTTATTACACTCAATGCTTGTGTGCTATGAAAGCCGACGTTTCTTCCCAACGTAACTAACTCTCACAGAGTGTCGGGGTGAGTTAAAAGAGATAACTGTACTCCTTTTCATCTCGTATTTTATACCATAAATCTATTTTATTGCACTGACGACTTAAAAAGGCTTTTAATTGCAGTGCTATTTGGCTGCCATATGTTTAATTGGAATGTTGTAAATGCACAGCTCGCTTTTTAAATTTGAAACGCAAAACTAAACCTAGTGGTTTTGGTATTTTAATAGTTATTTAATTAGGTCTTTTCTATGTATGAATAAAATATAGTGATTTTATGTAGATTATCTAAATGTATAGATTAGATCTTATGTTTTTGGGTCTTAATTTTTTTGATAGATGCATAATTATGTTGACTAATGACTATGTTGGTAAGGTATACATGGATTTGAATATTCTTGAGTATCTGTTTTAGCTAATACGATAGATGCTAATTTGCTGACAAGTAAACTGCCAAGAAATATGTCTGCTATTTCACGTTCAGCTCTCTGAAGTGATCAATAAAACTAGAATAATTCAAATTCACCATATCTTTAGTTCACTTTATGCAAACGTTTGGAATGGTTTGAGCCCTGATTTATTAAAACTTCGAAATGCCTCTTATCTTAATCGGCTTAAAAACTGTCAACCGCCAACCGAGCTTAAATTGGGCTGTTTCATATCTCAAAAAGCCGAATCAACCAACAAATTAAATTAAATTCTATTTCTTACGTGTTAAAGTAGAAAATGTAGTGCAGTGTTATTTTTTAAAATTATATGTTAGTTTGAAAATATCTTCGATGTACCCAATATTTAGTCGTGTTGCACGGTAGGTCAGAAATATTCGGAAGTGTATAAAAATAGCTTTAATCAAAAGCTGCTTACATTTTCATGATATATCTGATATTTTCAACGACCATAAGCGACGCCGCCCACTTTTTCATTGTGGTTTATTAACATGAATAATAATCGTATTTGAATCATGTACACTCAAAGCTTCGCTTATAATTAAACTTTATGTACGTTATACGACATAATAAAAAGTAATGTCGGTTAAAGCGCATTTCTTTCTTGCAAACAGATCGTAGAAAACAGATTATAAACGAAAGGCGTACGAAGGCACACAATTTATGTCGGAGTGCCTATTAAGAAACACGCAACGGAGTCA
>DWQQ01000365.1:0-11929 GCA_018244775.1 Oxynetra roscius flavomaculata
TGCATCCGATTAAACCGGCAATAAGACTAGCTTCAATTGTTTTGTGTGTGACCAACTGTCACATTTTGAAAAGCACTGGATGGTATAGCAAATACTTGATTTTTCTGAAATCTTCGACTGGACTAACCTAATTTAACTTAAACGAGTAAGTGCTATCAATCACGTAAGGATAAAACCAACAGACTGATTGATATAAGCTTAGAACCGCTGTACCATTTACGAAATGTAGCCAGCCAATAGCGTCATCTATGAATGGTTGGTTGCGTTTGGTGTTCCCTTCTGGAATTGTTCCTTTACTATATGTATAACAAAGAATAAATACATATACTGAGTGATTTAAACTGAACTTTTAGACTATTCAAAAGTAACGAATAGTGACTTACTTGGCGTAGCCGACTTAAAATGATAGATCCAACTCGCTCTTGAATTTGGACATAAAGCATAAATGCCCTTTACTTACATTAAAATGCGTTCGACTTTTTCGAAAAAGATCCCAGAGATGGAAACCAAGATATTATAATGAAACGTATATACACTTCTTTTTTATTATTATTCGTAGCTGTACATAGTGAAATGAGCAAGACTTAAGTGAAATATACTGAAACTACCCGACAGCTCAAGGGTCAAATTTATGTGACTTGGACAAATATTTGGCTTAATCCTTGACGCAAGGCTTTGTTTGTATGCAGACCCTTAGCGTGAGAAGTCCTAGCTTTTGGTCGTTATATAATTTATAAAATATTATTCTCGTTTTATATGTTTAATAAAATCATATTAAATACATATTATATAAAAACACGAGCCACTGGCACGGTCAAATATAGAGATCTTCCTAATGTATGAATAGGTACCTGAGTTTCAGCATTTGTTTTCACTATGATTATAAAAATTGGACACCACATTAATTAGTACATTCTAATCCTCACTCATCGCTCTCGGCAATGAAGCTTATATTTTCAATGTGCGTTTTGGAAAGTGAGAATTCAAAAATATTTTTTTTCATTTTAGAAACTCCTCTTTTAGCATTTTCCGACTTCTGTTCTAAGAGTGAACACGGAGTTACATTATACCGGACTCATAACGAATTGTCCTCCATTTTTACTTTTACCGGTTTATTGCACTTTACCTTTCACATTTTTACTATCGAACGTTCCTAAAATTGTAATAGATACTTAGTGTCTACGCGAGATAGATTTCAAAAGATTAGCTTATGAAATACTACGAGAAAACTATTTGAAATTCTAGTCAGGTCTGACTTGTAGTCACTTTTAGTTAGTCTGCAGAGTATTGCGTAGAGCCGAAGGGTAAATAGTTGTGATTATTCTCATAAATAGTATACGAGACGTTCATATATATTGAACACTTGTCTTATTTTACTTAAACAAATCGCTTACACGGTAATAAAATACAAGGTCGGCTACTAAACGACATAGTAAGTGCATCAATATCCTTTAAAAGCTTCTATGTTTACGGTCCACGGTACTAGAATTTCCCCGCTGAAGCAGTTTTTGCTGGTGTCAGTTTTGGACGACCTCCTATCCCCGAGCTCCTGTGATATAAAGATATAATTTTTTTATGGTAGTACCAAGTACAGTAATTTATTGTACACAGGTTATTATACTACTACAGTGATGTTCGATCAAAGAGTTTCAGTCACCCAATGATATCGACTAAAGTCATCTGATATACAACTCGCCAAGTTTTCTTTCCCATTTCGTTAGTTTCCTCGTCGAAATTTAAAACTACTCGTCTCAAATATCGATTTCTCGTAACATTTTGTCCAGACAAGGGAGACTGTGGCAGTCGTGGAGCTCGAAAGCTGTTACGGATTAAATTCAACTTGATCGCAACGCGACGGTCTTAAGCCTTTTACATTGCACTATACTCATGAATTCCGATGAGACTTAACACTTAAAATTTCAATCAATCCAATGAAATCCTAATAAACATTTTAAAATTATTTTGAAATGTGCTAGCATATTCGTCTTAAACAGCTACATGCTAATATGTTATTTTTAAATATGTATTATTTTAAGCTATTGGAGAATAATATTTTAATAATCTTTTGTGATAAATATGTTTATCTATTGTGGTTTTATTCGAACTTGAAGCTTAGAAGATAACTAGTTAGCTATATTTAATATGAGAGCGTTAACTGACATCGTTAACTCGACTGAAATCATTAACTGACTTCGTGGCTGTCGATAATATATTATGATAACGTTTCACCACTCTTACCTCCGTATCAACTTTATGTACTGGACTTTATGTACATTCGCTACGAAACGTATTTAATACATTTATATAATTACATTTATCTATATATAAATTTTAAATATTAATTACTTATATGACACCGTGACAAAGTTTACAGTACAAGGAAAGTGAAATGTATATTTTCTTTTTATCACAACAATATTATCCGTGTAGCTTACATTCAATTGATCCAGTCCGGGCACTAAAGTTGTCTGTTTTAAATGCTAGTCAGTTGTTACTTGTTACTTGTAAGAGAGCCTGGGGAGCTGTGTCTGGTCCGATCCGAGTCGAAACACGAATTGTACTACAGAACGTTAACTTAATAAATGTAACGCTGCACGTGCGATCTGAAGGAAATCGCTTACTAATTTCCAATGTTTATCTTTTAGAGTATGGTTTGGTATTTGAAAATTATATACTTTGGATCCTCGTGCTCGTATTTACAACGCGATTACACGCGTGATGATGAGTTTGTTTGTTTTGTTGATGTTATGTGTGTGTTTTCAAGATATTTACCTAATTATCAGCTCTTGCACAGTAGATGCTTAAATATAATTGCAGCATCCGCAAAAGCCCCTATCCACCATACAACACTAAAATGTAGGTATAGTTCAAAATGGTTTAGATATTATCTAAAAATATCATTAAAATGAATCTCTTACCATTATGTGAAATACATTTTTATTAAAATATGTTTCTATATTTTGTTCCTATTATTTATTAAATATCTAAGAACTAAAATTTCAAGGGTTTCAAAAGGAGAACCTAGTATCGAAATTCTCTGCCAGCGGGTAGTAAAAATTAGGGACTTAACATTTTATTACAACATTGGTACCCTGATTATAATATAATCTACACACATAACGTGTGTTAACAGGTGATGTTAAATGCATTGAATTACACTTTAAGTAATGCGCTCTAACCAATGTCTCGAATAAGCGTCTGGAGAGAGTTTTCCTTATTACCATCTACCGGGAATTATGTGTCATGAATGATATGAGTATTGATTGATGGAATTGGAATGACAGTAACCTTTTTTTTTATTTACATGTAACATATTCGTGGATATTAAAGTCGCTGATATTCAAACACAATTAATATGTTTGAAATCATAGTTTTTTTGTATGGTTAGTCATGTAACACGGCGGTTATTCTACACATTCAAGTGTATCAACAGTGCGTCGTGGCAGTTTTATATAATAGGCTAACCATTTTATATTGGTAATTCCCACATCCCACATAAGATCATATATATTATGTGGGATGAGCTCGACAAGATTATGAAGGGAAACATTGTGAAAAAAACTAAACACAGAGAATTTCATTGTGGACCTTTCTTAATGTGTAAAGTAAAGTCTGCTAAGCCGCACCTGCCCAGCGCTGTAGACTATGGCATATCGGCTACCCTAAGGCATATCGGTCTGAGAGCAGTTTCTTGTTTAACAGTAGAAAGATACAATTGATGATGTTGAATAACATGTCTTTGTTTTGACTTTACTATGACTTTTTAATATAATAACGTTTGTCAGCCACCATTTGTGTTTGATTTGGTTTCTCAAAGCCTATTTATTGTTTCTATTTGTAAGATTTCTAATGTTACTACTAATATGTATTTACTGCGCTGACATTCGGAACAATATATTTCACATATAAAAATATACTTATTTATTAATATAATATAAATACATTTTAATATCTATAAGTAACATGTGAAATCTACAAATAAAATGAAATAGTTTTCGGAAGAAGTATTTATAGAATTCTTATAGTATTCATAATATAATAATTTTATAAATGTGCTGCAATGCTGTGTGACTATTATTATTATATAGTAACAAGTTTGACTGGCCCGTTGATGCAGTGGTTAGTGAATCTGACTGCTGCGCCGGGAGTCGTGTGTTCGAGCCCCACCCAGGACAAATATTTGTGTGATGAACACATCTATTTGTTCTGTGTCTGGGTGTAAAACAAAAAAAATATATCTATATAAGTATATATTTATACGTATATATGTAGTTTATCAGCCGTCTGGTTACCATAACACAGGCACAATTTAGGTGCCTACTTTGGGGTCAAATGGCCGTGTGTGGAATTGTCCCAAGATATTATTATGATTACAATACTCACACATAATAACGGAACATTGTTAATTCAGCTAGATCACTGTACATAATGTTAGATCGGACACTCCAAGTACCTAATCCTTAAGAACAGGAAAGTGCAGTATTTCGTTCTTCTGGTCTTTTATTAGATGCACCCATAATAAATGATTGTACCTACGACCCTTAATTTTCAAGTAACAGTTATGAGTGCCACGAAAAGGATTTCCGCGAACGCAAGACGAGAATCTTGCCAATACAAATTGAAGTTCAAATTGGATTTTGTTCTGAGCAAATAACTGGCTCCTATTTGCTCTTACAACGTCTATTTAACAAATGCCCCCTTTGTATTAGCTGAGTAAAAGCAACTACATTTCTTTTGGAGAATGTGGAATTGATCGCATAAATGTATACAGGTCAAATTTACGCAATGCTTCTTCGTTAAAAATGTATTCAATTGCATCCAAAATGTCAATAGCTTTTATACAATAATTTAAAAATTATATTAAAATACGAACTAAATGCTCAATTATTCTTGACGCGTTCTTCAGCAGAATTTCAGTTCGTGCATATCACCTGTTCTGAGATCAACTACATATTTCTATATTAATTGAAAAGTTGTAAAGAATCTCCCGTTAAGCATGTGAAATGAATAGAATCGAAGAAAAAAAAGCACGAAAGCAGTTGGAATTTTATATCTATCGTTATTCATAATGCGGTATTTCTAAGTGAAGCACATTCTTCACACTTAATATTCATGTAAGACATTCATACATAATAAAAAACACTTACTTTGAGTTCTTTACGTATATCGTTAATATCACAATCTTAACTTTAAAATCGCTTTAATATTACTAATGATTAAGAAGCCGCATAACTAACGTGGCTGATTGCAGACGACTTATAAAGTCACATCAGGCTAGTTGAGAACACTCTTCGGTTGAATGAGTCTAACCACTCTGGAGAAAATATGTTTTTTAATGATAAGGAGGTCAATAAGAACATATCGCATGAATTTATGAAAGATTTGCATGAGTGCCCTTTAGCGTCACTTTCAGGTAGGTCACTTTAAGCAATCGGATCGTAAGACGATAGTTGCTCAAAGTCCCATAAGACGGTATGATAACTAAACCATGTCCGCGCGCGAGGCGGACGGAATCAGACGTTTTCGAGCTGCCAAAAGAAAATATACATACATCCATTCATTTTTGTCTTTTATATTCACTGATTAATATATTTATTAAATCGTATGAAAAATGTCGAAAAATAAGTCTAAAATAAAAATCATCATTGATTAATATAGGCGTAAATTCATTCCATTAAATAGCAACGCCTTAAATAAATACCAGTGAAGTATGCATAAATTATTTGCACAGTAAGACAAATGCAAAGCAACAGAAGTGCAGCGCTTCATCGCCAGGGGTCTGCGATCTCGTAACAAACACAAATAAGCTGACATGATCCTCTTACCCCCATAGATGACATACCGTAGGAAGAATATTTCTATGGCGCGGTGTCGGAATAATTCATGATGCAAGGGAATTATCTTATCGCTATGAGAAATAGTTTACACGAAGACGCAGACACGAGTGTGCCATTTGATATAATATTTCGCTGACGTAAACTTGGCAAACCAGTACCGAAGCAGCTTCTTGTATTGTAACTTAGCCGGTTTTCTAGATTGAGATTGCGATTGTGATCTGGTTTCCTTTGCAACGGGCTCAAGTCGGTATGGTCTTCGAATAACTTTGTCAAGGAAGTCTACAATAGAGAAATAATATCTTCTATTTTTGTATGAAAACATTTTATATGCAGGTACAAATAAAGTATAAATACAAAAGTGGATTAAAAAATAAAGATTGTGTTGGAATTATTATTTTTCTTATATACATACTCGTATTATAAACTAATTCCGTGTAAGGTAATACAATATATGTATGTAATGCATGAATCTTTAATAAAATTTATAATTATGTAAGAATATGTTTTAATCAACAGAATTTTATTGGAGATATTATAGTTAACTTACGTTAAATATTTTATTACGTTTTTGTAATTCAATCAAGTTATTAATATTATCGTTATGTTTGTAGTTAGTTACCAAGCTATATTTTTGTTACACCTTTTGATAATATGTTAGTATTATAATTAATTTAATTAATTAAGATATAATTACTATAAGTAAATAAGTATAATTAAGTAAATAAAATAACCGTTGCTGTTTAATATTGTGCAATAATATAAAACATAAATATATTTTTCACGAATTATACGCCGTTCGTAGACAATAGGGTTATATAAAAGCGCTTACAATCACAGGTTCACAATACGCGTTAATTACTCAGTGGTAGGGACGGATTAGCGGTGGAATAAAAAAAATACATTTTATAAATTATAAAATGCAGGTGTGCGGTGAAAAATCACATACGCTCAAACACACACACACACGTGTCGGACGCAGGTGTGCGAGAACAGCAGATTATCGAAATGTAATGAATTTTACAGAATGAATCGCCGACCGCAGACTGTTGCGGGCGTGTGGTTATTTTTCATCTCCCTTCATCCGATAGCCGTTGTAACGGTGTTTTGCTCTATATCAAACACAATTTGTTTTAGTTTCTCTAAATAAGGATACTTATTTAATTATAACTGCACATTGAAATAATCCATAGTAAAAAATTATGTTACTATTTGTAATTTTTCAATATAAAGTCGTTTGGCATTACACAGCGTATTTAACTTAGTATATATATAGTAAACAAATCAACTCACTAAAATGTATATATTTGCCGAAATAACAGAAGAGAGTTTATTTCAATTTAGTATTGGTAGGCATTTTAAAATCGGGTGACTGACATTAGCCGCGAGGGATTAACCATTTGTAACACAGCGGAACTTGTACAGTCCACCGTCTACCTTCAACAAGTGTTTATATATGCTTGGTTCGTTGGTGCATTATTAGTTAGCATACAACATCTGAACGGCTGGACGCATTGAGGTCGTATGTATATATACAAAACACGCATTGTTAAAACGATAGTACCTATTCATCCAATTTTTCCTTTTTTTAAGTGGATAGAGCGGCAATGTCACGCAGCCACGAGCTGTCACGAGCGGCCGCTACCGCCCATAGACATCTGCAACCGACCTTGAACAGGACTACTTATCCTATTCTTGGTCAGCCGCAGAAGTGTTGCCACTCTTGACGACTAAGATGATCCACTCTAGTGTACATATGGAACGGCAACGACAGCCTTCAAACATAAACACAAATAGTTATAATAACAACAGCTTCACGGCAGAAATAGGTGTAGCGGTGGTACTTCCCCGGGCGAACCGTATACAGGTTCTACCACCTATTTTCTTTCCAAGTAGTCTTGTTTTTCGTCCAATGAACTGATAAACGTCGAAACTATCGGAAATATGTAACCAAATATGGCAGGTATATTGTAGAATTACATTCAAATATACAGTTGACATCGGCGATAAGTAAATGTAAATTATTGCCACACTTGTTAGTATTATCCGTTGTCGATGATATTTATTGGATCATTCAAAAGATAAACGGTGCCAAATGTTGGGTGATAAAGAATGTACGATTTGATGCAACTGAACCGATTTTGTAATCCTCCACCGATTTCTTAATACTCGATAAGTTTCACAAATATAAGTGGGCTGTCGTGTGGTTATGTTTACGACCAGCACTTTCTATATAATTCTAGTTTAAATATCTAATCGCAGTTAGCGCGACAACAATTTATTGCATTAGTAATTCACATTTCACAAAAATATATATTAGCTTATATGTAGCTTATATGTACTTTATAATTTAGAGTTATCTTAGACGACTATATCTTAGCGGCGAGTGTTCGGTGGGTTGAATTTGAATCATGCACTCCAGGGATCTATGGGTCCAAACCCGAAACCGGTGGAGAAAATCATCGCAAGAATACTTAGACACCTAAGACGTCGCCATAAAGATTCTCCTAGGTCTGTGTAGACTGCCAACCCGCGCTTCGCTAGCATAGCCGATTATGGTATCTAACCCTCGTGCGATGAAAAATGTCCAATAGTGTAACAATAAAAGGTATGAAAATAATGGGAGATATATCGCGAAGTAACAAAATGGCTATAAGACGTCAGGGTCATAAGATGCAAAGGCGATGATTAACTAACATTTATCTCACATTTTCCTCGGCCACAACTGTGTAAGCAATCACTGGTACCAATAACAAATATGACAGTCAATGTTGTCAAAGATTGGGAAACGTTTGCGCTATTGACTTGAAATCGGCTCGAGCATTATTGAAATAGTAAATCGGAGAGATCTCGCAATTGGCAAGACAATATTGAGAATCAGCATTCCGTAATCAACTAACTAAAGTTGACGAAACTTATGATGGCATTAGCGATTCTTTTGCTGAAGCAAATATACAGAACGCTCTTAATACAATGACATACGGTACAGAATCCTTCGTTATATTTGATTTAGATTTTACTTTATATACCTGAGCTGTGTTAACCTGAATAAACTGGGGACACGCCAACCGCATACGACAAGAGGGCTAGTTTAAGCAACGGTCCAGTGATTTTGTTGAGCCTACATAACTAATGTCTTAGGGACTATTCCGACCTAACAGAATATAAAAACATTAAAGTATAACCGGCGAGGTTTTTCTTTACTATAACGGTGGGTAGAACAGATGAGGGGAATAAATTTGGAGTAAAGCTTGTGTTCGTTTACGGCTTATTTACTATTAAGAAATTCGAAAAAGATAACATGTTTCATACATTTTTAGTAGGTAGGTACATAGGTTGTAGATCAATCTGTGTAAGCAGCAGTCCGCAACGAAAATGCTTGGTGGAGCATGCTTTAAGCCGCAGGTTGCATAAAGAGAACAAAGCTCAGTACTGTCACTTGAATATCTTAGTCCTTAACAAATTGTTAGTATCTAAATGTAGCGCAAATGAGCTGAAAAGTCATATAATTAGGTAGGTAAAATAGTATCTTCTAAAAGTAGATTGAAAAGAGTAGCAAGAAAATGAGTCAGTAGGTTATCGTCAAATGGTTTGATGATCAAATAATCAATTGCCATTATCAATTTATTAATTGGTCCTCTCTTGAACTAGGGTCTCTCGGAATGAAGCGGAGAAACAACAGTTTAACTCGCTGGACAAGTGCGTGTTGATGAAACTTCATAAGCTTGTATTATGGAGAATTCTAACATATGTAGGTAGCTTCATTCTCATTACGATGTTTTTTTTTTCACTATTTACATTGAGGGATTTTTAATTTTAATATTATAATAAATTTCAAAAAGTCCTTTTTAATCTATATAATAATGTCTGTGCTTCAATTCTTTTTACATCTCTGAAGCCTGAAGTAACCACGGGACTCCTGGGCCGATTGGCGCTGATGCAAATTAGTGATCAACAAGTCTGTATGTTGATTTTAATCCGCCTGTAATGTGTCTGACGCTTAACTATTACCTAACTATTGGATAGACTTTTTTAAGTTTCTTCTGAAGGATGGAATCTTGTGTTGAGATTTGCCATTATAGGCCACTGATAAAATACTTGCAGAGAAGTTGCTAAATTTTACAAATGACTTGTAATGTAATAAAGTAAATAAAGCATCATAAGTATCGGCGTCGGCATTGGCTTCAAATAAAAGTTTCTTTTTGTTATGTTGTTTTTTTTTATCATTTTTTACCAGACGCGTATGCCTTAAGCACACGTTTCTTTACGAATGTTACTTTATCTTTTATGTAAGCCGTAAATTTTATTTGCGCTGAATAGACTGAAAAGTTTTACGAGTATGCTTACCAGTCCTTAAAAGCGTCTGGATCACTTAAGATTTTTATTTCACGAGTTGGCCAAACCAGCGTGTTTTGCAGAAATAATGTCTGTAACGTTTAGTAAAATTCCTATTGTATTTGATATCAATAACTTTAATAAAACAAGGTTTAAACAAAGCCAGCTTTTTATTACGCGCACATGATTTTTTATGATGCTTGCGGCTTAACGTACGCTGCGAATAACATAATTTCATCATATGTGCACGACTGTACCAATTGGATAACCAAGTGAAAATAAAACTGGTTTTACAGAAAAATCAGCAGATTGCACTCGAATATTTATTGAGAAAATGTTATAACATTGATATTCTTCAACGTCCTGCAATTTAATATCAAAAAATTAATTTCCTTGAGTGTAGATATTGTAAGAATGTATGTCATTTGATTCCATATTTATTATTTGTTGCAACAAAATAGTACATGCTATGTAAAATTATTAAGAAGTAAATAAAAAAGACCTGCAATACAATACACTCGTAGATTTATTTGGTGTTATGAATTAATATCGATTCTCTCACTTAACCCTATATACCAACTTATTTAAGTCGTATAATTCAGTAAATAAAATTGCAGTAAATAAAATTACAATCCTGTTAATTTCTCGCATCACTATAATATTGTCTATATTCCTCTTTTTGTACAGTACCAACCCTTCGTAATAATAATCAAACCAAAACAATGCTCGATACGGAAAATCATTCACGACGACTTGTTTATTGCGTCCCGGAAGTATTGGAATTTCTTATTACAACGTTTGATGATAGACAACACAGCTACATAGGCGGTGGTTGAAATAAAATAAGTAATGGAAGCCGTTGCCGTAGGCCACAGGCAAAGTCAATTTGATCACAATTCTCATTTTCCCGATACTTTCATTTCGTTGGCTCAGTAGATACAATTCAGGAAGCTTCTGCAACGTTCCTGTATATAATACGGTACTACATATACTCGTTTCTTCAAATATATATTTAGCAATAAGCATTTGAAGTTGATCGGATACTGTAATAGAGATAATCCCAAAATAGACCCTTAAAGCCTTTTCCGTTCTAACTCGCATAGTGTTTTGTTAAACGGCCAATAACACCGTTATCTATGAGATACAAAAAAATATGTCGAGTGAACCCTCTGAGCGGCTCAAACTTAAATAGTGTTTCATTGCAATTATTTTTATTGCATTTGCTGTCTTTTTTCAATTCAAAAACAGTAAGAGCCTTATTGGTTGAACTCGAGGCGCTCACTTGCATATGAAAGCAAAATAATTGTCGCTGTTAAATTTAAAATGTAGTAACTCACATTTGCCCAGCATGGCAAACTACGGCAATATTTTGAATTCATTCATCTTGAAATTGATTTAAGGCATTAAGTAATCTCTGTTGTCGATACAATATATTCAACACACCATCTCAACCCGACAAGCTAAATTTATTCGCCTTTACTGCGTCAAATTACAGTGTAAAAGGAACGGTCACTCAATAACTTTTTAAATCGATTCTAGTCCCATTATGGTACGTTCGTGCTCTATCATTCTTTGGCTTGTTTTATGGAAATTAAGGGAATCACGCCATTATCGCATTCGCACAATGATTTCTAGTGACTTGAGAAAATATTTTCTAGCTCGTCGTCTTTCTACAGTATGCAATATTTGTTCCTAATTTAAATATATTGCCACGACAGTGTAATAGAAGCGCTTATTTTATAAATGTTGCGTTTTTTAAA
>DWQQ01000366.1:0-11920 GCA_018244775.1 Oxynetra roscius flavomaculata
GACGTCAAACCAGGGGGACATATTGCCGTCCACCCGCACACATGCTTGGCAGTCCACATACGTGGACTGTACAGCACTCAGCAGGGCACCGTTTATCCCATATTCTGGTATAAACGGTCTAAATATATTGTATCTATGTACCTATAAAAGTTACTAATGATGGATAAAATTTTATTAAATTGTTTTAGATATACTTATCTGCACTGAGAAATATTGTACTGGATTTTTTGTTTATACAAGTGTAATTGTCGATAGCAGATTTTCGTTTGTAATTATACATATTGATAAATTTTCTACTGGATATATTTATAAAGCGGTACTTTGTTTACACAACGATTCATTAATTTTGATTCCATGGTAATAGATAGAGTTATCTATGTTGATACGATTTCTATAAAAAAAAAGGTTTTCATGCCAGCGCTCCCTTTTCAACAATTTTTTCGGTGGTGTTACTATCTTCTTCGCTTACATCAGTGGCCAAGGCATGTATACTCATTATCCACTTATCTTTGAAAGATCTAAGTATATGCCTATTTATATATAAAAGCTTAGGTATATTTAGATTTACCGCCCACATATGAGGAGTTTGTAAATGTCAGTGTATGTTTGCTGAGTGACAAGATCACAGTTGAAGGTGTGCTTAAAGGTTTCTTCTAATCTTGTTCTTGTTTTTAAAGTGTACATACACGACATACATTGAAGCAACATCGTATATCGAATAATAAATATACTTTTCAATTGGCAGGTAGGTATAAGTCACTTTATATTTAATTAAAATTTGGATAATTTTTCATGATTTCTTTGGTCACGATAAAATTTAATCGGAAAGTACCTACTTACTTACCTTTAGTTACTTATAACTTTATTAGGTACGTGCTTACGAAATAATTATGGTCATTGAAATATTTGATCAACTTGTGACTTAAAAATATTTATTAATCCAATATGTACCCTAATAAATAATAGGCGAAAATTTCTCAAATTATGGTTTTTTTTTTATAAAAAAAATACTTCAGAATCATAAACATTTTCAAGTTGCTACAATTTTCTATTAAGACATAATCTTAAGTATTCCATTCGTTTCATTGAATTCCTCAACAGCACTAATGTATTTTTATATAAGAAGATTAGCAATCGAGAAAGAAGCAGTCACGGGTAGGTGCTGCCTCTTTTGAGCATTCACATAACTTAGTTAACTGTTAGTTATTATATAAACAACAATTTTTGTGAGTATCACTCCGTATTAGAACTGATTATGTAAATTAGGTAAGTTATTGTCAGTACGTATTAATTAGTAGGTATTAGTAAATGTCCATCCGTTTTAATGTTGGACACACATGTCTTGCTACTCCCGATGACTAAGTTGGTCGCTTGTAAAATATTCCCGCAACAATGACATTCTTCATGCCGAAACACAAACTATTTTAACAATAACTCTTTTTTCCATAGTATTTTGGTATGAACGATATGGTAACTAAAGAGCAAAGCTTGGGACGTTTCAATTTCATGCTAAGCAGTAGCAAATGATTTGTCACGATATATGTCAATGAATTTGATTTCAGCCATTGACCTGCCGTGGAAAATTATTAATTGAAAAATAATGGCCCGCACGCTCGACACTGACTATATTAATATTTTAGATGGGCTCGACACCTAAGTTCACGTCAACCTGAACAGGTTGCTTACGTCAGAAATTAAGGTGGTTTACTTCACTTACTTGCATTACTTTGTATAACTATACAACTACAATCTTGTTGTAATATTGTATACCTACCTCATTACCAGACAGTTCTTCGAAAATTGATCATTGCTGAATTTTTTTAGATAATCCCATTGCCACTCTTCTAACATTAAACGAATTTACCACGACTGGTCTTGGTTTTTATCGGTTGCCTATAGAATTGTTTTTAGATAAAGTTACAACCGAGAAGTTAAGAAAAAAATGGTAATTAGGTACTAATCAGGTCATTAGTATGATGTATAATTAGTAGAGGTATGTACTGCTCTTTAAAAATTCAAATGGCGGCTTAGAGTTTAAATTTTGTGGCGCTACAATACAAAGTAAAATTAAGCCAATGGCGAGACAATACAGCTTAAAATGAAGCCAATGGCGAGAAAATACAGTTTAAAATGAAGCCATTGGTGTGAAAATACAGTTTAAAACGAAGACAAGTTTAATTTAAAAGTTAAAATAGTTATACATAACTATTAAGACTTTATTGAAATTTGATTACGTTGATGAAAGCACATATACACATTCAATTTTTTTTTCAATATTTCAAACTTTTCTCATGAGGTATTTACCTAAATATGTGCTGCATATTTACATACACGTTATGGTCTCAAGCTTGCTCGTTCTGAGACTAGTGTCTAATAAATGCGTGAAAAGATAATAGTTCGATGATGGTCTCATATAATGAACTTCCACAATACACTGATATAAGTTATCGCTTTGATCATCTTTACGCACCTCGTAGGCACAGGTGTCGTAGACCCCAAAAGAAAAAACCCGAGGAAAATATACCCTTCGTATTGTTTTTATATAGTGTTAAATGTTCTATTGCTTATCTAATACTTTTATAGTGTGAATTTGGCATGCCCGTAAATACGGAACAACTGGTCTTCTATGAAAATATCAAGCCATTCGTACCTGATCACAATGCTCTTTCATTTATCTTAATAATTAGAATATGAAATATAGGAAACCCTGTGTACATAAATGAGGTCAAGTACCTACTTTGGTTCTGCCTGTTATTTTTATTATATAAATAATAGATTATTAATAATATAATAGAATGGTTTCTTTACAAATGTCTAGTATAATTGTTGCTTTAATGTCTGCAAAAGCTAGTATCCTACTAACAATTAGCACAGTTCTTTATTTGGGACATGAAACCTTATAAACGATAATCTACCTAATATTTTCTCTAATACGTGTGTATCATGGAAAGGAAAGTATAATTGTAGGATACCGCTATTAAAATTAAAATTCTAGTCAATATGTTGTTATATGTTTTATATAAGATATATTTGAGGACTTTACAAACGATATTTGTAGTATACAAATTTATTTAATAGTTTGATGTAAGGAATAAAAAACAGGCATCAATTTATGTATCTATATCTTCTTGTTCTTATCCATTGCCACCGGATAATTATTCAAACCCTAATATAGGGTCTTATCCATGTGGCTGATGACGCAAATGTCTAATACTGGGTCAAAGTACTGGTCATAGGCATAATATGAATTAAACTACGTACTCAATGAAACGGCATGCATGATATTCGGCATTGTGTCTAAGTTAAAAAATGTTCGCCATTTTCTTTACCTGTACCTGTTTGTATCAATGAAGTTTTGTATGAATATCAACTTGTTAAAGCTTAAACAATATGAGGTACCCGAATATACGCAGTGAGATATGTTTATTAACAAATGCCTGAGCTATGTTAAAGAAAACGTTTCAATTTCACAATAATAATATATTCTTTTACAATTGCGTGTTGAAGGCATTTTGAAAAAATACCATGTAAAGAATTCTTTTAATAGACGAACATTATCATGATGCTGATGCAGTGCAGAAGAGACAAAAGAAGATTTTCTGGACCGTAGTTGGTGAAAGTCTCTGCCTACTCTTATTAAAAAAACAGGTGTCAAATCGTGTATACATAATCTGTACGTATGTAGATATGTCATATATTATAAGAATAATGTTTTGCAATCCGTATTGTAAGTCGAAATTTGTTTAAAATAGATACAGGTAATGGATATAACCTACTTCTACAATCGGTTCTTTCTATAAATTTAATGTTGCTAGTTAAAACCATATGAAGTCAAAAATATTTAATTTAAAAGGCTGGTAAGTAAGCGAAATATAATGTATTTTCGAAACTCTATTTGAAAACTTCTATTTGATTAAATTGTTTATAAATTATTCTTCATTATTTCTAGGTAGTAGGTACATATCATATATTACAGGTAATTGTAATAATAACAATGCGAATAATATTTTAAATTATAAGACCTCTTGAATAAGGACATAATCTTAGGAGAAAAAATATATGTTTTCCTATATATATATAATATCTATTTGCATATTCCAGTGCCGTTTACAAATGAATTTTGGTCTGCTACTAGTAATACGGTAAATTGGTCTAAGCTCTCATCGTGTCTTAAAACCGATAAGTTAAAAGTTTATTTTATTTTCTTGTTGTAATCTTAAAACTGTTACTCAGAGTGGTACACTTTTTAACAACAGTAAGTATAATCATCAAAATTTTTGTCGTTTTCCAGTAAGACAGCGATTTTCCTTAAGAATGTCTGCGTAAGAATGAATATTAATACGACAACGAATTATGTGTTGACACACTTCAAACGTCATAGAAATATTATGGAGAACTCACAAGGTCAGTGCGTATTGTAACAATGTTTTCCTTTCATTCTATAGCCAGTGATACTTCATCTTAAGAACGTGCATATCTTTGTAAAGTCAGAGGTGAGTGGTATTCAATTATTAACTTTCGAGCCTGATTTGAATTCTGCATCTATAATATAGACCGATATGTTGTCTCTCTGTATTTTATTAGTTGTATGTATAAAAATGTATAGCTAATTAAATCAGTATCTACAGTCATGAAGATAAATAACATAAATAAGATTAGCACACTGGAGTGACAATAATAATGTAATTTATATGAACTCTCGAGAGGTTGTTCACCGAGAAAAAATAGGTAATTATATTTATACGCACTTTTGTGATCCGTTTGCTAAGAAATTCTGGTAATTGGTAATTTGTTTTAAGCGTTGTGAAAAAAAAACACACCTCATAATACTTATTCTTTCTAATTAATTAGGAAATCAAGACTGCGCATTTTTAATTATTAGGTTATATTTTTAACCAAGTCTCCGGTAGTCTCACGCTAGATTAGACACTCATATATATCAGGACATAATATATGTATTTAAATTACACATGTTAATACATAGTTATCAAACGGATATACGTTTATTATTTAAAAATACAACACGCGTTGCTTTTGCTTAGATGATCCAACGAGAACACAAAGATATAGTTAACTGCTGGATTTTATAGTTCTTAGATGGTATTGCATAAATGAGTTATCTAGGATTAGGAATTTTACAATACCTAATTAACTTATAAGGATAATAGAAGAACGAGTTAACGTGAATATTTAAGTCTATCAATATAATAATATGTAAAATGTATGTAACACATGTTCCTATCTGCAACAAATATTAAGTGTAATGAAAATGTTTTGGTGGATGTATAGTTGACGCGAAAACAATTTTCCTAGTCGTAAAAGGAATGTTAAACATTAACTATTTAATAATCGTACAAGGCCGTAAGTAAACAGTGCGTGGTCGCTAAAATGGTCCTTATTTGTAGAACGTTACGTTTTAATGCTTGTCGCAATTTGTGAAGGCATAGGTTTCTTTGACACAAGGGAAACAACCGTTAGTTCCAACAAACTCCGGTGCTATCTCTGGCAGCACTATACAATGTACTTATATGATGAACGTAACTTAAACTATAGCATGCATTAAATTAGCTAACAGTGTAGACATAGCTATTTTTTATCTTTTTATACAAAAGTTACATTTAAATTTCATATAAAAATAGCAACACGGGTATAACCTAAGACAATGTACCGTCTAACTCTACATTTATTCTTGTTGCAGCGTACAGCGCCATCTAGTATCGAATGGCAGTACTATTTAGTGTACTCACACACCCACAACTACTGATTCTCCCCTCCCGGTCGTTCTGATAACGCGCACCACTAGCGCAAAATATAAACGTGCATAGAAGTACGGGTTACGATAAGTGCCGGTGTAAATTTTCAAGTACCTACCTATCGGAAAGATGGAAATAATTCTATATTTCCAAGATGCATTTCTATGTATAACTTTATTATTGATTTAATTACACTTTTCTAATGAACCATCTAATAAATATGTATTTAAGTTTATATGATTAACATATATATAAAGTACAAATGTTGCTTTTTGCCTAAATCTAGTGTTACTTAAAAATACATATTATTTTGTATGATCACACATACGTACTCTTTAAAACCACGACACTTGGACCATGACCATAACTCAAAACTATTTAAAACCATGCAAATAAATAATAATAAAATAAAATTGTGGATCAAAATACGTTTTCATTTTCGTATATAAATAGCTATTATGAACAATTTCATGGAATCACTTTAATTAATTTAAATGTGAATGTCTAATTTTCGCTACTTGTACTGTGTTAGTAAAATAACAAATTTTCAAATTTAGAAATGTAATTTATAAGAGGTTCTTTGGACAAAACCAATTATAGAGTTTATCTGCCACATACTTATTGTTGACTTTTTTCTAAGGTTCTATAAGATGACTTCATATAATGGCACAATAAGTAACTACAATTATGGTGTCTGTATGAAGGTTGTGTTGCAGATATTGGTATTCCCTAACACGAACACTATTTGATAATTACAGTCTTAGTTAGCAAACTCTTAATACAATTTTTAATACAACTTTTTAAGTTACAGCAAGCAATTAGTTTTATTCTACGATACAAATAATTCCTTCTAACTAAATACAAAAAAAATAATTATTATTACTTACAAATAGTATCCCAAATATATGATTATTTCCGCATTTTAGTAAACAAAGCATTTCGAGGTAAAACGTTGCGTTCATTTTTTGCTCATGGTACTTTTTGCGTGAAATGTAATAATGACCGTTGCTTTATTTTGTAACTGTGGTTACTCAAAAAGTAGAGCAAAAACATTGTCTTGGGACCGTCGTCGACGTCTTTTTTTACGCAAAGGGTTATATATAACACAATAGATTAGAACGATCCATTTATAGGGTAATTCACATTAACAATAACTATACGACACCGGATTCTTATGCTCTATAAAAAAATATACGAACGCATGCGGAATATTGGTTTAGTTGTGATTTTCAAACTAAAGAGTAAAGTCATACGCACCTTGTGTTTAATTAATTATGAAATATATTTACAATAATACGGTAAATTATAATGATAACAGTGTCGAATGTCGTGTGTGATAAAGTGGTCGTGATAAAGTGAGACTTGCGTTAAAATCTTAGAGGTAATCATTTCTAGTATTGCTGTGTTTCACTTATCACCGCGGTTGTGATTATTTTAATAATTTATTATATTATTTGCGATTCTTTGAACTTAAATAGGGTATATGAATTATGTTTCGATTGCGTAAAATGTATAAAAAGTATATCAAGGCAAAGAATAACATGTGATATAAACATGAATGCAAAAAATTTTTTATAAATAAATAAGGGAACACAATTACGTGTAGGAATTATTTGAGTGAATTGAAGAAAATTTTAGAGTTATATGATGAATTGCTTTAAATTACAGGTAACTGCCTATTATGTTATTAAATTAATTTTATTTTCTTATATGTATTGTAATAACACATATTTTTTAACTGATGCTAAGCAAACCTTTAACATAAACAGATATTTTAAGAGAGGTCTATTATTTTAATATCAAGTAATATCCTTAAATATTACACCGCTAATATTCAAATGTTACTTTACTAACAGTTTTCATCTTTTAAAATAAGTATTCAGTCAGCAGCAGTCAGAATATAAATAACCAATCAAATGAATTTATAACATAAACACAAAATTGGCTGGTAAATACCAGTCACACGCAACGGCATTTCTTAGCATATACCTGGACCGAAGTATCTTTAAAGTTATATGTGTTGTCACAACGACCAATTAGAGAGCTTTGGATATCAGTATAAAGATGCCGATCACCAACAATGTACTATTTTAATTGGAAAGCGACAGAAATTTTACAAATTTTTCTCTCCAAATAATGATGTAGCGGACATATATAGTTTAGACTCAAAGATAGATAAGATATTATTGAATGATGTAAAGTTAAAAAGTTTTTTTTTCTTCATATAAGTATAATGATTGCTTTATGTTAATATGTTTACTACACATCTCATTTTTACTAGTATACCTATCTATGAACAGGTAAACAAATAAATGCTTATGTGATCCTTCAAAATAAGTAAACATGTTACATAAAGATAAACGACCTCTCTGTTGTATTATGATATATGATTAGGGAATAAATGTCGGAGAGCGAAATGAATTTTAAATTTATAATTATTCAAGCAGAAGGAACATCGCGTTGTACTTTGTCAATAGTAATTCACAAATGTACCTACCAACTAACAAATCTGTTAGGTCTTGTGGTCATTCGCGTAGGTATTTAAGCAAAATGTTTTGCACAAGGATTAATTAATAGTGTTAATAACTTAATTTGTAATTCATAATTGGTCGCGGACAGGTCTGTAGGGTATGGTATATCTAGATCTGTATATCTAGATCTTGATATCTTCATCTCTCACTATATTGATATAATTAACTTGTTCATGAAGCGGTATAGATATAATTTATAGATAAATATGTAGTTTCTAAAATGAATATAAAATAGAAATATTTTGAAAAGCACAGATAAAATATAATAAATACCAATTACAATGTAGGTAGAGTAAAAGAAGCTTGTACAGTTGAGTTTGTCTGAATCAGTTTCCTTATGACGTCATCTTCATAATTGTAATAATTTTCATGGGTGTAAACAAATTAATAAACAGCGCTATACTAATCACTAGGTATTCTTTATATGGTATAGGTTCCAATTTCGATTTCTATAAACGGATTGGCCTCAGCTCAATTGCTTACAAAATAAGTGCCCAGATATTCAGGTGGTTAACTGGCATTGAATATAAAGTAGGTAGGCATCTTGTGTGGTGTGGGATTCCAGTTTGGGTGCGGAAATACAGCATGAATGCATAATTTATAAATAATAGAGAGATTATGCTATCTATATGTACAGTGAAACGTGTAACGCATTAGTTGTTTTACATAGTTAGGCTTAGTATACGTTTATCAATGGAATTTTAGTTACAAGTAGGTTTGTGCACAAGAAGATTGTTTCTGTATATATAAAATCTTGTTCCTTAAATAAATAACTGTTGATATTTATTTATTTTAAGCAAATTACGTGAAGTACAAGTGTAGTATATCGAAATGTTTTCATACGCGCACGCTACTGCAAAGTCGCGCTTAGGCGTACCTAACTATTCTCTTAGAGAACACCCAAATTCAACGGGAAACGATAAAAAGGTCGATTATGACGGCGATATTATTTTAAATGCATGTGAATAACTGAACCTTAATCTTTATTCACCATGTAATATATGGCAGAATGAAGAAAAATAACACGCAATCCCCAAATCTATGTTAAAATGAAGCAGACATACGAAATATACATTTCACGTTTAGATCTGAATTGTAGGCAATTCGAACGCGAGTCGTCGCAGCCTCATTACGGAGTTTCATGGCCTCGATTCCTACTTTGTGGTAATGCTGTCTGTTCGTTACATCTGTTAGCATAATACTGAGGCAACTACGGGCAGGGCGGGGCCGACGAACACGCTAGGTCGCGTGCCGTCGGCTACTTACACTGCCTACATCGCAGCCTACGACGTAAAGTTTTCATCTAAAAACTGTAATTATCCTCCGCTATACCGAGGCGTGTGTTCAATGTAATTTGTCGCGTTAATTCCCTTTAACAGGAAAGGTAAGCGATTTCGTGAGCAGTTAACGGACGGAAAGAGAGCTGATACCTACGCTCTATAATTAACAACGTATGCACCTACCCAAAGTGTATTTGAATGTTTTCCCTTTACGTTTGTTAACTTCTACTTATGTTTATCAATGGAGACATTGCAATATTATCATTGTATGACGTATGAATGTTCCATAAGAGCCGACTGAATTGTCGTAAATCTTGTAATATATTGAAATTAAGATTTTTAGCACTTTAAAAACAAAAATATATAATATCTACATTATTTAAATAGGCACTTGTCACTTTCCGGAAAGAAAACACCCTATATACGTCTAATTGAGAAATGTTATTTAAAATCCAATGAAATTTCTTTAATATTATGTATTTGTCTAATTGAGTTCCATTGTTAAAGTTTCGTTAATAATGTTCTATTAAATGTTAATCCTCTATAGTCCCTAAGCCTGTGTTTTAACGCCCGTTAAAATCCGTTATAATGTCCCTGTATTCCCCTATATTTTTAATTTCCAAATTTTTATTTTCATGCTTAGTAGCTATTACATTTCCGTATAACAACATTTTTCTGCTAAAATGTATTTCTTCCACTACATGTAGTAACTTAATTAGTTCATTATTTCAGCAATTATTGTAATTTAAGGATAATTAATTCAATTATACTAATAAAAATATATATGTTCCGTCACAATACTGTTTTAGAAACGATTGCTAATATATGTATGTAGTAGTTGCAGCTCATGGGCATTTTAAAAATAATACAGGTTTTAAAGTGATTTACAATATCATTGGGATGTAGATAGATATCCAAGGATCAATATGTCAATTAAATTCTGGATTTTAGTGTTGTGCCTGATACAAGAATGGTCAAAAACAAAAAAAAATACTAACCCGCTGTAACTAGATTCTCGTAAGCAGACTTCTGTAAGCAAATATTTTTACTAGTGATGACTTTTTACTGTTATATATGTGGAAAGCAATTCTTTTCCAAAAACAATTATTATTATATAAGTTCATACGACTCATTTAAGCCGGTCATTGTGTTCTATGCGCATGTTGACGGAAAAAGTTAAAAATAAACAAACAGTATATTTTACGCAAATGTAGATAGAAAAATAGGTATAGTTTGCAATATTGCGGGAACCGAGCTGAATGTTGCAAGCGGTGCTTAAGTGTGAGAATAACACTTGAAAATCATGTTACAAATGAATCCTGTACTTAAGAGAAAAATTTAAATCACTCCAGCCATTCCGAGTAAAAGTAAGTGTCAGCGTCGAGTTCACCTTAATATTGTTTTATCTAAAGTGCGCTTAATCGTCGACCCATGACATCTTTCCCCGGGTATCTTAAGCCTTTTCCAATTTACCTTGACACTTTCGTCCTCTTTGATGGTTGAGTGGGAACGCAAAAAGGAAAACACTTCTAGCGGTCGCCATTAAATGGTCGTTGTGCCACTAACACGGCGTAGGTAAGAGTTATCTTGGGCAGAAACTCGATGTTATAATAAAGGAATTCTTGAAAAATAAACATTTGTTTTTCAAGTGCTGGGTTGATTTATTTAAGAATAGCTGGTTGAGTGGGACTTAGTAATATAGTAATGATAACAATAGATATACATACATACATACATAATATACATATAACTACAACATTATCTTAAAAGTAATTATTTTGTCGAATTCTTTTTATTTTAAATATGTGTTATTATTTAATATTAAAAGATATATAACATAGGCTCCGTTTAAGGGTTTTTACTTCCGTACGAAAACCGTAAAAAGTCACACACGACGCAATCTAAAAATCCGAATTGACAGAACAAAAAGTAGGGAGTGAAAAACTTTTTATCCTCACATATACCTTAACTTCTTTTCCAGCAGATAAACATCCTCATTTGCATTGACCCGGAAAGCCTTATCCTGTTTATTTAAAAAAAGTCCACATTCGCGAAGAGTAGTGTTTGTAAATTTTCCCTTTGACCTACTTGACGTCGGTCCAAAAAGGATAGATCTGCCATGCCCCTCCTCTTTTCTGAAGTGCAGATAGACAGAGAGGGCCAGGGGGGGTTAATTTCAGGGGTCGTTTTAAGTTGGTGAGGCTGGTGGTGGATCGATAGAACTCTGGCAGGTCGCCCAGCTCGGTTCCCGCATTATTGTTATTGCAAACCGTCTGTACGTACCTATCGCGCTCCTTCCGCTTTGCCATTGCCTCTGAGCCTATAGTAATACCCGAGATAAGATACGTGCTACGTA
>DWQQ01000367.1:0-11919 GCA_018244775.1 Oxynetra roscius flavomaculata
CGGTCGGCGAGATACGACTCCAGGGTGCGCCGAAGGTAGCTCGGCAATTGATGGAATCGCAGCGCCTGCCTTATGCATGCCCAAGGAAGGGAGTTGAAGGCATTGGCGATGTCAAGGGACACCGCCAAGACCACTCCCCCCCGGGACGATGCGGCCTCCGTCAGGGCCCTCACCCGCGCAATGGCGTCGATAGTGGACCTGCCCCGACGGAAGCCATACTGGGAGCCGCTGAGATTCGGCCCGGATTCCTCCAGATGCTGGACGAGGCGGGCGGCTACGACACGTTCATAGAGCTTACCCACCTCGCCCAGCAAAACAATCGGCCGGAACGCTGAGGGGGTGTCCAGTGGCCTGTTCGCCTTTCGGAGCAGGACCAGTCTCCCAGTCTTCCATTGACTGGGGAACTGGCCCTGCCCTAGGCAGGCACTGAACAACCCCCTCACATGTTCGGCCATTGGCCCAACGGCCACCTCGAGGGCTCGGGCGGGGACGCCATCCGGCCCCGGTGCGTGCAGTTAATTACTGCACCAACAGTGTACCAGACAGCGGAGCTGGAGGTTGTAGGTTCAATTTCTATGCAGAAAAATATTTGTATGACGAGCACAAACTTTTGTTGACTCTGCTTGTGACTCAAATATGCATATAAGTACAGTATGCATGTGGAGTTAATCAGCCATCCGGTTACCATAACAAATGCCTAAGTACCTATATTCCTATGATGTCCTAAGGTTTATTTGTATATAGACAAGATAATATACAAATATTTCTATTTATTTCTCATAACTCATTATGGACTATCACATATTTTGCGTTGATCATAAGCCAATACATTGATGAATAATACATTTTTCACATTCAAGATATATTCTACATGGTCCAAAATTAACCACCACTGAATTCAAAGCTTCATTCTCTCCACTCTTAATACCAATACATCAACTTTGTGTGTTACCTATTTTTCTCAATTTATTCAAACTATAAATGGATATCAGCCACTTGGAATTCAATAAGCAAACATAATCAATCTTTATAAAAATAGTTATGTGCAAAAGTAACCTTTATCATGTAATAAAGTATCATTAGGAACAAAAAAAAAGGAAGGCTAAAGATGAGTTGAGAGCAAATTGTATATTCACACAGAAGAACATGCCAGCATTGTTGGACACATAATTTGACTTGGATTTTAATTGAAAATTAATACAAAATTGTGTTATAGTGCAGTTCGACTACTATATAGTTACATTAATAGTATACTAAAGTACTATTTAATGTTTTATACCATCCACCAATTTTATCAATTTTTCCACCAACGACTCTGCGGAAAGCCATAACTTTGAAAACAACAAATTATATGTTTATATGTTTACATAAATAACCCATCCTACTCTGTGATTACTGGAGGACTTCCTCATCCAGAGTTTTTATCACAACAGCTACCGTCACTTGGTAGGCTGTATTTTTTACTATCTATTATATTCTGCAACATGGCTTATTTTATTTTGTTTTTTAAAAGAGTGCTGCGAGTTATTTTTGCCGGCTTTTTTCTCTCGGTCTACTATAGCCCGAAGGGCGCACAAAGCCGAGGTATGACTATATATGGCTTTCATTAAGTGTATCTGTGTGTACCTTATAATGAATAAAATAATTTGAATTTGAATTTGAATTGAATTTGAAGAGAACACACAAATTTCCAATCCACAAAAAGTTTCCAGATCTTCTAATTTTAGATCTTTTTTAAATTGGCAAGAATTTAAAAATAATATATATTTATAATATTTATTATTCTTCAAAAATGCATTGTATAAATTGAAATTCAATCTTAAAGAGTATAAAATAATGTTTCATATCATAGCAACAGAACAACAATAATACATTAATTAGTAAAAACACCGGCTTTTTCAAATAACTGTGATGAATGTTTTATACAAAAAGCTATGTTTACACTAATAACAATGGTATCAATTCGAGAAGCAAGAAAATAAACGCTTTAAATACTACAAATCCCCATACCAATGTTAATGCTTAACATTTTAGTGATTACATTAATATCGTACATATTCAGATAATTATCAATATACGGAATGCCGTTACTTCTCATTTGGTTTGTAGGTTTATTGTAATTGGTTCGGTTTCATGACAGTATGCCACGAGTGGGTGTGATTCATAAACCATGACTGCAGAAAATTGCGCATTAAGGTAATTATTTTTCTTAAATGACACCCAAGCTTACAGTCCTATAAAATAATTCCACAGAATTTCTTGGGAATTAGTTACGATACTAGACGTAGCAAGTGGTGTTTCAAAAGTTAGTTTTTATAGCATTAATTTCATACATTTGGTGTGTATTTACAATATATCAAAACGCCCAGGCTGCATAAGGCATATTTCTAAATTGTTAATTTCTTTGTTACATATCTTATTAAGCAAGTAAATATTACCTATGGCATGAACATGTCTATTATTAGCACTCCATCAGTGAATGCCTCGGAAGAACTCAATCACGCTCTGCAGAACACGTTTCAAGTTTTAGACCGAAACTAAAATCCATTTACGGGTCTCCGAATGAATTCAAATCATCTGTCATGCCGCTGTCTACTGACAAATACTTTGCATTTCCATCACTAACAAGAGTGGGAGCGATTTTAAAATATTCCAACAAAAATACTTCTGTTGAGGGAACACTGCTATTTAACCTGAAATTAAAATGTCGAAAATCAATGTTCCTGTCACTCTGAACAGAACACGTATCTATCACGCCAACAGTGGCTTTTTGTGAAATCTCGAGGGGTTTAGGACGGTTCTTTAAATAGTTTAGTGACGCATTGGCGGTTGATTGGTTAATTGCTTTCTCATTTTAATTTACTAGTTCTGCTCTTTTTATGTTTAACATTGACATTGTATAATGGTCTTCCATGTGCTCAGTGCGATGTTTTTTTACTATATATCTCATAACATTTTCGATATAAGCGAACATAAGTCGATACAAACAGCCAAAGTTAAGTTGAGACTTTGTGAGACTTAAATTACTTCTCTAATAAACTTGTTTCAATAGTGTGCATAACTTGAAAAGTTTGCATTCAAATTTACTATGCTCTATTTAATCTATTGTAAACAAACAAACAACAATATAAATCAAATATTAAAAGTAAACACTCGAAGCTGTCGAATTAAAATATTTAAGTCGATTTTAATTATGTAACGCAACAATATTAATACTAAACAATATATCAACCGCATAAAGCGAAACAAAGCTTTCCTATGATGAATGTATTAAGTTTGAGAGTCCCGAAAATAGTACAATAGGGCGCGGAGAAAAAAACTTGATCTCCACTAAAATCTTCTGAAGTTTAAATGGATATTAATAAAGTGGGGACAAAAGCTCCCTAATTTGGGGCTCTGTACATGAATAAACCTGAAGACAAAATGCTACTTAAAATTTAAGAAATAATAAGAACTAGTACCTATGTTAACCAGTAAACGAATGAAAGAGTCCATATGTTTTTAAGTAGTCAATATATTAATTACACTTCCGGTGAATTATCACAAAAAAAATAAATTTGATATAAAATCTGAATTTTACAAAGTAGACGTCAGATAATTCAAAGTATGTACATACGAAAACTTCGAGTAATGACGTCAGTTATTTAAAATATCCTGTAATTCTCTCCCTGTTACTAATTAACGTCATAATTCTGAGCCCTTAGACTCTTCTCGCGATATGAAGAAAAGCGTTTATTTCATTTTAGCAAAGACCTTACTGGTCAAGTTCACCGTCAGAGTTTTGTAAGCCGCGCTTTAGGTTTTCAGGCACAGTAGAGTGGACTCTCACAATGAAAACTGTAGATTGATAACTGTATCAAACCCCCCTATCTTTACCGGTGACTTATCAATGTATGTATATTTAAAATTTCGCACTAAATTACCATATCATAGAAAAGGTGCCAAGAAAATAGATAGACATATTTTTTTTTAGTCAAAACACCGCTGTTTAACATTTCCTCGCTACTCTTTACTCGACGCCGGTTGAAAAATCCCTAAGTCTAGTCAAAATTAATGATAGTTTTTTAACTTTTTTTTTTCGAAGATGTCGCAGAGACAGTCAATAAATTTGAGTGTAATTATACTTAAGGGTGTTTTGTTGAAAGGCAATTTGAGTTAAGACCGCACCGAGTCGTTAGATTTATTGGGGAAACAATCAGTGCCATAGTAATTGATGGTGTTGAATTTTTGGATGGGGATGATGAAGGTAAATTTGTATGCGACTTCCTTATGTTTCTTGGCGAACATATATCAGAATTGAGCATCAAACTAATTAATTTTTAAAAATACTAACGAATTATATAGAAATTTATGCAAATAAAGCAAATGTTTTTTAACTTTTTAATTTTATTCTTCATTTCTGATTTTCATGTGGTCAATGTATATTTTTTGTTTCTAATGTGACTATAAAAACAAATCACAACCATTTCATATGCTTATTTTCACATACGAGTATGTATTTATTTTTATATCAGATATAAGAAATTAGTTAAAATGACTCATCTCTTTCTTTCTCAAAATTCTTACAAGCTATAACGAATTTTTTACATTACACACTATTATTATTTTACCACACAAACTTTTCAAGAGTAGCTTTTTAAGAGCTAATTTCATTAAGATAGACCTTGTTGTAAGAATTTTTGAAGTCATAGTCATAAAATAAAGAGATCGTATTTTTTAAATTAACGGTGTTCATAGAAGTTTGGTCTCTATCTGGACTTAGGTGGCTTACTCGGGCCGTTTGGGCCAACTTCACTCATATTGATGCCAATTTAGCTCGATAGCGGCCGTATCGTAAAAGGTTATGGCTGTGGTAAAGAGACGTGCAGATTGCACTTTGGGAGCAACTTGGTCCTGGTTTCCTAACATTATAGCTATTAAAAGTGGCATCGAGATATTTGGATTACAATAATTGATTAATTTAGTTAATTCGTAGTATATTTCGTTATTAATCATATATCAACAATATATCCCACTTTCTAACCTAAGATTTAATATTTAGCATCATCAGCAAATCAATTTTCATATATTTAATACATGAAGGAAATTAAAGATACCTACATATGCATCATACATTACCTACATAGAAAGTAAAATCATTTTTAAATTTTTAGCCAAAGAAACTTTTTATAAATAAAACAGGTGGAATTATCCCCATAATTACCTTATAATTACCCTATTACATTTAACATAAAGTAGCTTGCACTTATGCCCCTTCCATACTAGATCTACTGCGATCGAATTACTTATAACTTTCACTTTATCCCGTCATAGTGGCAGGAAGTCGACGATGTGTACACAGCTTACAGGGAATTGGTCAATAATTCTCCCGTTAACGCTCACTTTGTTTATCCCGTGGCACTTAGAAGAAATGGACAGTAGCATAGAATAGTGTTTATTATTTTTGTTTCATAAAAGAAGAGAGAAGATTCATAAAAAAAGAAATATAAGATTTTGTTTTATTAAAAGGAGACATTTTCCGTTAAATGTTTTTTCCTGTGTGGAGAGTTTCTTCCCTTCAAAGTGCCGAAACTTCTAGGATTTTTCAACTTCGCGTGCATAGATACGATTAGTAATGTATAATATCTTATCTTAAAGTTTATCTTAAAGTGATATATTTTATACATACAAGAGTATGTACTACATTATATATACGTGCTGCGTTACACATTATATACAATATCAAATGACGCCATAGTTCTCCACCTTATTCACACGTAAAATCAAAGGTTTTCTGGATACCATATTAAGAATAATAACATATGATCCCATTGTCAACACTTATTCCTGCATATTGTTATGGAGTTAAACAAATGTTCGATTATATTGAATGCCTCTTTTATGCTGATGATTAACTTCATAAAATCGTTGCCGCTATGTCCAGTACTACAGAGTATTAAGCGCTTCTAAAAATCTTTGAACTCTTATATATATATCACCCCACACACCTGATGTGCGATCATAAAAAGTCATTATTTTCTTTTAGAGCAGTATTGTTTGAAATATAACGGGGGTGGTTAATCCCTAAAGCCACGTGAAGACACCCTCTCTGAGTTATTTTGGAATTAGTTAAAAAAAAGTCTACACGAGGGAGTTGCTGTTTGATGCTTTGGCTTGAGCTATGAAAATGTGTTAATTTTAAACCATAGTTTAAAGGATATCTTGGTTTCCCAGTAAACGGTTTGTATGAGTATCACCTTTATTTCTGTGTCATTTAGTCTTGTTGCCTTTATTGCTTTCACGCAGAAATGTGCGATAATCTGTTTAGATGTGAAGTATGGGCATGATCATATCTGTGAAGAACAAGATTCTAACTTAGTATAAAAGTATAAAAATGTAAAACAATTTACAAATATTGCATAAATATAAGCTAGATAAAGGATATTTAATATAACTAAACATATGATGAGAAATCGGTATTACGTATTTAAAATATTTGCCATTGGGTTGGCTGGGCTTGCCTTCTCCTTGAAACATTTCTAAACCACTGCGTCATGACTTTTGCCTGCAACAGTCCGTTGAGTACTTCTCCCATATAATGTGTTGTCATAACTAAAAGAACTTTATAGGATGTTGACGCAATTTCATTCTGTAAATTTTCCACTACCAATAAGACGTTCTTGATCTCATAATAATCATGTCTTCGAATGATCTATTCCCTCTACTATATATACTTCTTGAGTCTCACATAAAATCATACTGGCTATTTTTATCGACATGGGAAATAGTTCCCACTCGAAACATTATTCTATCGAGTACTTCTGGATCTAATTCAAGAAAATAACTCGCTACTCAATCCTTAACAACGGCCCTTGAGATGTATTATTAGTTCAATGGTAACTTATTACATGATACCGTTCCGAGTGTTCATACGATTGTGAACCGTGTTGCTTTTATATTAGAATTGAATTTGCTTTGGTGTGTAATCCGTGGATTGTGTTATGTAGAAAACATTAATTGAAAGTTATTACGTTTGTTACCGATTTATTTTTGAACGGTGGGAAAAATAACAAGTCAATTATGTTCTTGTATTTATTCATATTGTATAATATTTGAGTACACGTATAAGTGGTGTACGTAATATGTACAAAATGGTGGTCTGTATTGGTTTAATTTAATTAACAAATAAATTAATTTATTCCTTTAATCCATACGTCACAGTTTACTTTTAAACATTATATCAAAACATAACTTGTTCTCGCTTTCAAGACACGAATATAGCAAGAATGTTCAAAATTTTAATTCTCACTGAATTAATTACCTTGTTTCAAATTACGCATTTCAATTTACATAAGATTTTTCTTTATATGAAAAAAACTATATAAACTTCTAAATGGTTAAATACGTAGATGGTGCGATTATTTACTTTTTAAAGCACCTTCACTAACCGTTATAAAATATATATTGTCTATTCTTAATAGAGCCCGATTCCCACAGATTATAAAGCGAGATAAATGCCAACAAAATAACAGTACAAATAAAAAGTTGACTAAGACTTGGTAGCAAAATATTTGTATAACCATACTAAGTCAGTTACCTCTATGTTGAGCGTTCATGTATTAGATACATACATATACATAATTTACGCCCAAAAAATGTTTAAGTATAGCCACCTATTATCCAGTACTATATACTGTCCCTATATCGAACCTTTAATAAAGTATACGTAATTATAACAATTATAGATGCGTTAACACGCTTAAGGACTAACATTGAATGGCTTAAAAAAGTAAGTGAAGTGTGCCGGTGGTACTTCGGGATCGGTATAAATCAGTGACGGCGCTGATTCTTCTGTACAGACATGCTACTGAAATTCCTGTAGTGACATCCATAATAGAATCCGAGACAATAAAAAATCATTTTAGGTATCGACCTTGTTAGTACCGTCAATTCGTAAGTTAAGAAATTAAAGCTATTCATTCAGCTAGAAAGTAAATATTTTATTGCTGTTAATAAATAATTTTATTTTAACACCACGAGCTTGTACGTTACCATATTTACAAGGCACATGAAACAAAAAGAGCACACACAATTACGTGTAAGCCTGTCATTTGTGCACCTATTTGCATCTCTTTCGGTTCGTGCGTTAAAGTTTCAAGGTGTGAAGGGAACAGAACGAGGTAGGGCACAAGAGTAATAATTTTCTTACTCTCATCACGGTAATTGGTAAGTCCGCTTGTTCTTACCATACCTATGTTTATCGATAACTTTTCTATTTCAACTTTGTTACACCAGTTTGAGTGATGTGTAACATTAGTACACGTATCGCTAAAAATGCGTCAGACATTTTTATGTACTTAATTTATAAACGATTTTTGTTTAAAAAGTAATTTATGTAAGTACCTGAAGTTTCAGTTATATTTACGCCAAATTCTATCAAAATCTATTTGGCGGTTTAATCGTCCTACTTTCCTTCATATATTCCTTCATGATTTATTTAAATTTATTTTATTAAAAAAAAATATGAGAAGTAAGTCTATAAGCCGACTGAATCAGCAATTATTGAGGTACATTGAAAAGCCCAAAAAACGTATTAATCAACGATACATCCAAATTAGAATTAAATATACATTTAAATAATTGAACAAAAATATATCGATAAGTCATAGTACATCCCTTTTACAAGATCTCATCACCGCATGCATCATTAGCATTCGACACAGCAGCCGTGCGGCCGAATGATGTTTATAGCGACTTTTCGATAAAAACAAACAAATTGACCTGTCCGTTATAACAATAGACAAGTGGAAAATATCGATAAATCCATTGTTATGTACACAACACTCAATGTGATAGATGTTCGTTGGCTTGTTGTTTTTGTAAAATGATTTTCGGTAACAGTATTTGGGTCTTTTTTGAACAGAGAAGCGATAGAGATAAATTGTAAATGTAGTTAAAAGTCATTACGAGCGAGCTGACTGAAGGATATGAATGAAATTAGAGTCGAAGCTAACTTTCGTGTCAAGCTTGTAGGTAACTAGTTATATAATGTAGGGAACTCATAAATTATTTCTTGTAACTCCCTAGGATTCAGGAAATGCGATAAAATAAAAATTATTGACGTACAGGCGTGAAATTGTGTCGATTAATTAGTTGTGCAAAATTTATTTTAAGTGTGTGCTAAAACAATTATATTTCATACGAACAAAACCATCACTAAATTTGACTCGTTCCCAAAAACACTTCACAATAAAATAGAAAACACTTGGATGTTATATTATTAACTATGTATGTAAGTGTATATTGGCTCCAAATACATTTGCTTTACAGGCTATTTAAGGATCATAATAAATTGTAAATTACTTACTTAATTCGTATTTTTTTTTTTTTATAAAAATAAGACAGTCATAAAAACAGATACGACTACATTTATTATACACGAAAATCTTTACTCGTAATAAATTTTTTTTGTTACTCACAGCAAAACCACATACGCATGGAATATTAGTGGTGCTTTAGACTTCTCAAGACGCAGTAATGGCTGCACATGATGTAATAGTCCCTTTATTCTTATTAAAGCTATTATGCAAATTTAATCCTAACGTACTGTGATGAAATAATTCTAGTTTAGCACATGTTTAGGATTACCGTTGCGAACGGCTCGTGATAATTATTAATGGTATAATAATAACTACAAATGAACGTCACGACAAGGTTATTGCGGCGTATCCAGCGATTATTGCTTTCGGCCAGTGCTACTCAAAGTTTGTTGACGCCGATTCACATGCGATTATCCAAAGCTTTTGAAATGAGGGCATACAAACGTAAGGAGTCGATATCCTGGATTCGGAAAATAAGAAACGGGGAGATATATAGGAAACGTGCGATTAATCAGTTCCAACACGAAACGCTATTGAGAAAACTTTGAATATCGCTGGTTTTAAACAAAGACATATCGTCAATTGTAACTAAGAACCGTCATTATTTAAATATCAATGTGTGTGCAATTTTAATGTGCGCGCGTGAATGACTGCGTGGTCAGTGGAGGCGCAAGCAGTGCATTGCATTTATTTATTCATACGATTGTAAAATTAACCGTTTTATGTGTAATTATGGTTATCTGGATATTGTTATTACATGTTTACTTTGCTGAAATGTTTACTGAACCGAGATTTATTTTATAATGTAGATACTATGTTAAAATAGTATTACGTATAATTCTGAGAGACTTGAGCCTTGAGCTTTTATCTTCTTTAGTTCTTGATCGCAATTAAGAAATATCTTATTATATTCCACAATGCTGTTGCAGTGTAAATAGGGAGAAGTACGTTTTTTAACTAGTACGTTTTTGTAAATTTTTAAGCCACGCTTCATCCCGTCAATGTGGTTTTGGAATGCTTTTGTAGATAATAAGCTTAGAAAAATTATGCGCTAACAATTGTACATTTAAATGATATTAATATTAATTGTACATTTGAACGATACATTGAAACGCTTCTCAGAATGAGAAGTCTTCGTGTAGCCGTCTACCACTTTGATCAACTAAGAGATGACAAATGTCACAAGTTTTAAATAATATTAGGAGAAAATCTAAGACTGCCAATTTCCCTATATGTTTAACTCAATAGTTACTGTTAAAGTGTACCTGATCATTCCTATTACCTAATTACTGCTATGCAATAAATTTGAAGATAACGCTCAAAACAGAGAGCCCTTATAAATGTTATAATACAAAATAGTATAAACGCTTTACTTGCATTGGAAATGTCAAGCGCGATCGTTTTTCTTAACGAAAGCTTTGGCATTTCACGATAGTTCGCCCCCGGCGCCGAACAATCGGTGATCACGTTGCGACAGTCTCGCGGCGCAGCTTTATAGGACCGCCTAGTTACAGACGCTTGTGTAGATCTCAGTCGTAGGTGTCGAATGTTTGTAAACAGATCCTTTCGAAAACGTGTTTCGGTTGCAGTCACTATGCCGTAGGGTGTACGTCGACTAGCCGTAGCTTGTCCGTTTAGGTTAAGGTATGCTTAGGAAGCGACGGTTCGTATATCTGAACGGTTCAACTTTATTTATGCGTTGTTGGTTAACACCATAACATGGCAAACAGGTATAGAAAAAGCATTTAATTGGTGGCCATCCTCTGCCAAGTCTGTCTTTGGCCTAAATAGAGAAGGAAAGAAATAACAAAAAGAAAGGGATAGATATAATGAAGAAGCAATGTACGCGCAGCACAAAAAAGGTGTATTTAACATACGATTACATTAATTGCCATCAATAATTAATGTATACTAGTGACCTACTGGTTTATGGACCTATTTGGTACTAAAGGATTCCGCGAACTAAGTCACGTATCTTATCCCTTTGTTGTTCAACTGTGTATGTTTATACCAATGGAGTGGGAGTGATCATGGTTATTCAATATTGTTATTTGATTGATAGTTATACTATAAAAAGTGTATCAGTAAAAATTATAAATAATTTTCTAAAAAGTTTGTAGTACTTCCATTTTGCTTAAATATTTAATGGCGTTCTTCTCTGATCCTACAATTGACTGACACTGATACTATTTTTTATAATATATGCGAATTAGCAATGTCACGTTTATTGTATGTCCTTCACTCGACTGCACACCCGTGACCTGCTACTGTCATCTCTGACTCCAATTCGTTACAATCATCGGTCAATGTTATTCGTGATTGGAGTTCAATGGCAATAAAAAAAAAATTTCCAATTGCAATGTTTTGTTTTATAATACAATAAATAAATAAAAGTGAAATGTAAAATGAATCAATTTTCTAATATTTCAATTCCTAATAGTGTCATTAATGATTTTAATGACTTCGATTTAACAAAATGACATTATTACACGGCGACAATAATATTGCAATGTTTTTGTTGCAAGACCTTGACTCGCCTGAGCCCAGTGCTCGCTCGCAC